>JASEVX010000004.1:110546357-110853857 GCA_031761405.1 Serripes groenlandicus | reverse complement strand
AAAAAAAAAGAAAATCTGACATGTAGTTTAGGAAAGATGTAGCTTTAACTTGGTGACTACTATGGGCACATGTTTGAGCTTAGACCAGGAAGAGCTGAAAGCTCGAGCTCGGAGTGATGATATAGATAGACAGTTAAGTACCTGGGCGAAGGATGATAGAAGTGTTGTGAAGCTGCTCTTACTAGGTAAGATCTTAATTAAAAAGCCTTTTCCACATGCAGACGAAGTTTATTAATCTGTAGTTAAATGTCGTAGGCCAATGCATCAATGTATAATGTCTGTCGTTTACTTTTACCATTGACGTTAGCAGGCTAAGATAGTAACATTATTTCGTTTAACCCTTTCCCTGATGCACAATTCTGCAGCAGACGACATTGAACATATTTTGTCAAAAAATAGAAAATCTCTATAATTGAATGGATAACCTATGACTAAAAGTGGAAAACATTGTGGAAAAAGGAGAAATTGCTTGTTTTGAGCAATTTCTTCTTTTGTCACTATGTTTTCAAAAAGCCGTCTGCTGTGGAGGCGTCAGAAAGCGTCTATATGAGGGAAAGGGTTAACTCATCTGCAGCTGACATTGTGACAAAAGAAGAAAATACTCTTGATGAGCAGGTTCTCCTTGTGTCACAATGTTTACTTATTTCAATAATCAAGGTTTCATTTATACTTTATAGCGATTAAAATATAATGTTTTCCAAGTCACTTACTGTAGCTTTGTTATATTTGGTATCTGACTCCTGAATACCTGGTATGATTTTTGAGTCATTAGTGACAACAGTTGACAAAAAGGAAAATTTTGACAAGAAATGATTCTATGACAACAGTGATTGACAATTATTTGAGTTTAAAAAGAACATTACATTTATCTAAAAGGGCTTATTATTAAGAATTTCACTATGTTTAACCCTTTCTCACATACATCAAATCTGCAGCAGACGACTTTGAAAACATCTATGGAAAATGCCTATAAATGAAAGTATAATTATTGAAAAAAGTTGAAAACATTGTGACAACAGGAGAAATTGCTTGTTTTTGAGCATTTTCTTCTTTTTTTGTCACATTGTTTACAAAAGTCGTCTGCTGCAAAGGCATCAAAAAGTGTCTATATGTGGGAAAGGGTTAAAAGTTGTCCGCTACAGGTGTGTCAACATAGGTCCGACTGAGAGGAAGGGTTAATTAACCCTTTCCCACATACAACCAATCATAGCTTGAGATAACCGGCATCTTTCGTGTTATGAAATCCTCAGTATTTGTCACTCAAACCCTATGTTGTGGGTATTCAAAAGATTCTTCTCAGTGAGACTATTCTTTTGAGTACCCGCAGCATAGGGTTTGATTGGGTAATAAGAGAGATATTTTGGGAAAAGGACCAGTTCACTCCTCCTTATCTGGTCCTCTGACAAATATATATAGTAGATGACTGAAAACATTTTGGCAAAAAATATTGAAAATCTCTAAATGAAAATATAATTATTGAAAAAAGTTGAAATCATTGTGGCAGCAGTGCATTGGAGAAATTGTTCACTTATAATAAATTCTCCTTTATATTTATTATAAGTGAACAATTTGTATAATGCATTTGCAGCAAACAACTTTTTAAAACATGTGTGCAAATGCATTAAAGTTTGTTTGCAATTGGGAAAGAGTTAACACTTTTTGTATATATACAATAGATCTGCAGCAGACCACTTTGATAATATCTTATGCAAAAACATTGAGGCAAAAGTTGTCTTGTGTAGATGGATCGAAATGCATGTATGCAGGTTGGAAAGGGTTAAGGAAGTTAGGATAGTGAATGTTGAGACACAAACATGGATGTATGTAATTTAGATGTCGCAGTCTCTGAATTAGTCATATAATATTAAGGGATAAAGGGAAGGATAATGCTTAAACAAAAATTTACATTTCCTTTGATTAAGTTGAGGCCGTTTTCTGATAAGATAAGAGTCTAAAGTTCTTCTTTTTTTATTTGTGAGTTTTATAACCACAAATCCCCCAAAACATCCGATACCAAAGTTTACACACATTTTGCATTTACTCAACCTTGTATATGGAGACCCCTCACTTTCAAAATCAATACATTTCTTGTGACAGTAAACATTACACCATATACCCTATCATTAAAGCATGTTTTATTTAAGATCTCTTTCAATGATCTTTTGTTGCACTGGTACAATATGTAGTATTGTGCCTTGACAAAGCAATTATTTTCAAAAATAATATGATCATATTTAACTAAACAAGATATATATAAAAAGATGAGCAATTTCTCCATTTCTTTACACTTTGTTAAGTTTAAAAATCTGGCTTAAAATTATGAATAGATCCATATTTGTAAGATTCATCCATGTTTTTTTCTTTTTCGCAAATGTCTTGAGAAGTATGCAGACTTGTTAAAAAAAAATCATTTTAAGTCAATGGTAAAAGCAGACAAATTAAAGATTAACATATATAATTCTGATAAACGGTTAACACATCTTGGGTAAAGTAAGGAGTAGTTTTAGGTTCGGTCAATGAGAGAAAAACAGGTCCTTTGGTTTAACCCTTTCCCTCATACGACAATTCTGCAGCAGACGACTTTGAACATATTTTGTCAAAACATAGAAAATCTCCATAATTGAATGGATAACCTATGACAACAAGTGGAAAACATTGTGGCAAAAGGAGAAATTGCACGTTTTGGGCAATTTCTTCTGTTGTCACTATGTTTTCAAAAAGCCGTCTGCTGCAGAGGCGTCAGAAAGCGTCTATATGAGGGAAAGGGTTAAATATAATACAAATCTGTAGCTGACGACTTGAATTTTATCTAGGTTAGAAATTTGAAAATTCAACAAATGAAAATATAATTATTGAATAGAGTTGAAACATTGTGGCAAAAGGAGAAATTGTACATCCTGTTTTCAAAAGACGTCTGCATTTAAATTAGGAAAGGGTTAAGATATATAAGTTGCCATTCAGTTGAGTGAAAAACCACAGGATTGGTGTAAGTAGGACGATCATGTAATATCATAATAAATAATTATTTCTACACCCTCTGTGTTAGGTAGGTAATTTAGTTTTAAAACCTTTAATTAAAAAGGAAAGGTAACCCGTCAAGCATTGATCACTTTGTAATATTTTTTCCAGATTAGAAGGGATATACAGCTCTTTCCCACAATATCTCACTTATTATCAAATGAAACCCTACAATGTGGGTATACTCAAAAGAAACGTCTCATTTAGACAATTCTTTTGAGTATCAACAACAAAGGGTTAGAGGGTCAAGTAAGGATTTCACAAAATGAATAACGCCCCTTATTTAGAGTTCTTTTTTTCTCACACACCGGTGTCTTTCAAAAGAAGTATCTACAGATCATACCTTTGAACAAAACAAATTCAAAAGAGCAGATCAAAAAATACTTTATGAGACAAACTATAAGTAAAAACAAATTGTTGAGCATTTCATTTCATTCCATGATATCCGATTTAAGTTGTATATTACTAAGCTTCATGTCATAACTTGGCCCACTTTTCCAATCTGAAGCGTAAACTTGCTGCTGTTTATTTTGGTCAACTCGGTTGTGTAGTAATAGATGTAGGCCTTCTACACCTAGTTGATCCTACTACTTTTTTTTGAAATATGATCAGATTGAAATGGCCCAAAAATGGAATAAAAACTGGAAGCATATCATGCCCGCTCATGGTGAGAAAGCCGCAGCCTAAGTCGGGCCTACAAACTTCATTTCGGCCTACTCTGCTATAACCCTGCAAATTAGATGGGTTTTCAGCGTTTATACTGTTGTATTACAGCAGCCAGCACATTTGCATGTTTTTCCTGACTTAATTCTCAAACAAGTATAATTAACACAACATTTTACCTCCCTGGCAGTGGCCACTTTCTATTATACTCTACGGCCATTCATTCCCACTGATGATTGACAAAAGTCGTTGTGTCAAGCATCATTCATCTTTCACCAATGGACTAAATGGTCAATATAAGAGGGTAGTCAGTCAGTGGCCTTGGAAGAATACTGTGTGGAGTATAAGTCGGGGATATCCAGGAAACACATAATACGGTGAACTGTTTGCCGTGATATAACTGAAATACTATTGAAACAGCTTTTAACCCTCCAATCAATAAATATTAATCTCAAACTGTCTAACACATGGATGTTGTAGCTAATCGATTGATGGAACCGAAGACAAATGACTAAAGTTACAATGACTGTTTTCAAATGCCAGATAAGGTATGAAAGTCTTATATATAGGCCTGGATTTAAACTCACAACTTCTGGATCAACAGCTTTCATCATCTTCAACTGAGCATTGCATGACTATTCAGAAGTCTAGATAAGGAGTTTGTACAAGAATAACTCACTTATAAGGTATTTAAACTGTAAAAAACTATGTTGTGAATAAAAAAAGAATCGTCTCTTAGTGAGTACCAGCAAAATAGTGTTGATTAAATGAAGATTTTAGCAATGGAAATACACTCCTTCTTTAGGAAATGAATGATTGCTGTAGGTAATGATTATTATCATACTGGTTAAGGAAGGTATATTTAACCAAGTTATGTTAGGTATGTACGCTATGCATGTACAAAAGTAAATAAATGTACATATATAATAACATGTATAAATACCATAGTTAATGGGGTTTCACATGGAAAGTAGACCATGGCAGTTATCATTTAAGAGTTGCACAGCAGTTACATTTACTGTAACTTAATTTAATACTTTTTAATGAATATTCAATGTACCAGTATGACATGATATTGTATATTGTACATCATAATATATTCCAACTTTTGCCACATTATTCAGCTGTCAAAAAGGTGTCTGCATGTTGGAGAAGGTGAATAAAAGGGAAAACATTGTGGGTAAGGCGGGTGAGGAGAAATTGTTCATTGGGAACAGGTATCAAAAGTCATTTCTTTCAGTTATTAAAGGGAAATAAGTGTTAAATATCTGTAACATGCACAGGGTCCTTCATAGAGTTTAGCAATTGCAGGTCACACATCCAGGCACTTACTGCAATGTATGTTGCATAATTTTGTGAAAAAGTCAACCATGCACTCTACCAACGTCACTATAAAAGCCGGCTTACATATATCTATAACTCACATGCGCATATGAATAATATAAGGACATTAGAGTAGCATGGTTTGTTTTACGAAAATAACTATTCATTCAGGTAGATTAAGATAAAATTTGACAGAAGAGTTCACTGACAAAAGGGAAACAAAAAATAATTCAGACAAAAGTAATCTAATCTTCTGTAACTCATACAAGGGGAAAATATTGATTCCGTCAGTTTCTCTTTCTCATTTATGGTATACCTTATAAACATATATACTAAAATATCCCTGATGCAATAAAAGTTTTGTACATGTTTTCTTTTCAACTTATTTTTATCGATGATCACTACATTAGCTGTAGGCATGCGAAAAATGTTTTTTAATGGGATAATTGCATTTATGGAATGTTTTACTGAAAGATTTTCTCTTTATTACAAAAAACATGGTTGATAATCTTTACTGCTTCTGGAAAGAGATTTAGAATAGTGTTTTATGTCCACTGCATGTAAAAGTTCAAGAACTTTTCAACACTTTTAATTCTAGCACAATATTATTTCTCTCAAAATTTATGTTACCGGTAAGCATAAAAATAAGTTGCCTAAAACAATTCTAGTGAATATGAAATTGCAAACTGAAATGTCTGAACAAAGTACTAAAAATAACCCCATAAACTACACTATTACTTTATACATTTGCAGTTACATTAACCTTTTCCCACTTATAGCACTTTTTGACGCCTCTGCAGCAGACGACTTTTAAAAACATCGTGACAAAAAGAAGAAATTGCTCAAAACGAGTTTTCAACTTTTCAGTAAATATACCCCCCCATTTATGGGGATTTTCTATATTTTTGTCCACAGGTTTCCAAAGTCGTCTGCTGTAAATTTGTTGTATGTGGGAAAGGGTTAAAAAACCACAGTGATAAGAATACATCAGAAAGCGTCTGTTTTCTGATAAAGGGTTATATATATATAAGTTATAAATTCCAAAGTGAATAGTGAATTGTGATTGTAAAACAATAATGATCAATTTAAATAATAAAGTAAATGTATTCTTAAATATATTAGGTGCATTTCAGTACAAATATGTGTAATTTCTCCACTTTAACCTCAGATGTCAACACTAAATTTCCACATACATTTAACAAATCTGCAGCAGACGACTTTGAAAATATCAGAAATACGGCATATCTCTGTAAATGAAAGTATAATTATTGGATAGAGTTGCAAACATTGTGGAAAAAGGGAGCAATTTCTCCTTTTGTCACAATGTTTTCATCATTTAAAGTTGTGTGCTGCAGAGGGGTCAGAAGTGTCTGTATATGGGAAAGGGTTAACTTTTTATGTTGATTGAGTAAAAAGGGTTTAAACAAATATGCTGACTGACACAAATGGTATTATTATATTGTAATTACACTGTTAATTTGATTTTGTTGGTGATTGTAAACTTTGCATTTTTGTGATAAAAGACAATATTTGTTCTCACATTAACCCTTTAACCCTTTTCCTCATATAGACGCTTTCTGACGCCTCTGCAGCAGATGGCTTTTTGTAAACATATAGTGACAAAAGAAGAAATTGCTCAAAACGAGTAAATTCTCATTTTGACACAATGTTTTCCACTTTTAGTCATAGGTTATCCATTCAATTATAGAGATTTTCTATTTTTTGACAGAATATGATAAAAGTCGTCTACTGCAGAATTGTTGTATGAGGGAACGGTTAACTTATAATTTACCTGGTACTATGAACTATTTAACGCTTTCCCACATATAGACACATTTTGACGTATCTGCAGCCGACCTCTTTTGAAAACATTGTCTCAAAACGTGCAATTTCTTCTTTTGACACAATTAATATTTTCAATTTTTTTCAGTAATTAAACCTTAATTTCTAGAGATTTTCAATGTCTTGAGTAGATGTTTTCAAGGTCGTCTGCTGCAGATGTGTTGAATGTGGGAAAAGGATTAAAGAGTCAATCGGAAGAAAGAAATGCAATTTTAATACTGGAAACTTTGATTTTAACATAATTATAGTTTAAACTTCTTGTTTTCACAAAGATATATGTGTTGTAGAGCCATCAACTTTTGTGAATGTCGGTTCAGAAAAAGGTTTTAATTGATATTTCATTAACCCTTTCCCACATACCACACAACAAATCTGAAGCAGACGACTTTGAAAACATCTAGGTAAAAACGCGGAAATTCTTTATAAATGAGAGTGTACTTGTATATCCAATAAATCGATGTTTTCAAAAAGTCTTCTGCTGATAGTGTCTATATGAGGGAAAGGGTTAAAGAAAAACAGAAGAATGGTCAATATACAGTCATGCAGTTGCATTTTAACTCCAAATATAAAATTTGTTTGAAGATTTGAAATTAATTGTTCAAGAAGTCTTGGACAAATAATAACCTTTAAGAATTTAAATACTCTTATGCTTCAGGGTAAATGATAGTCTCATTTGAACCTGTAATTATAAAATACTTGTCATTATAACATGCCAGTGCCAAATAGTTTAAATGACTGTCTGTGGACTGGTCAATTAAAGAGAATAATGTCTGTGTTGTTATTTTTTCTTTAATAACTTGTTTTTATTCATTTACCCTTTTTGACATGCAGATGCTTTTTGACACATGTGCAGCAAACAACTTTGAAAACATGTTAACAAAAGGACAATTTGCTCGTAATGAGCCAGGACAAACAGAAAGACAGCCAACAGATTACGGTGAACTGTTATTATAACTCTGCCTATAGATGTACTTGTAATCATAAGTTCTGGGCTAAAGTGCCTCTTTAAGACTATGGATTATGATAATCCTATTAATTCATATTGGCCTCCACTTACCAATCCTGTTAAATTATCTTGATCTTATCACAAATGAAATAATATTTATTTAACTATTCCCTTCATTAAAAATGCATGACCTATAACTTGAATGTTATGTCATCTATGTTGCTCTTATGGGAGAAAAAGAGAAGAAAATTTCATATAATTTTAGTGATAAATTTGCTGTAATTTATTGTAAGAAAGGGCAAACTGTTGCAAAAGTTTTCCGTATTCCAGTCACACTTATAATTGAATATGATGCAATCAGATATATGTAATGTGCTTTTAAAGAAGAAAATCCTGAAACAACCATGCACAAATACTAACAAATACTAACCTTTTCCAACAAGAAATTGCTCCTTTTGCCACGATGTTTCGACTGGATTCCATAATAACGAATACTTTCATTTATAGAGGTTTTTCCAAATTTAAGCCTTTAAAAATTGAAGAAATGGTTGCCCTCCTTGACAATCAGGGTTGCGGGGTTGACATTACGACTGACTGGCAGGTGTCAGGATAAATGGACCAGTAGTACAAGTAACTTACCCATGAAATGCTGTGATATAAATGAAAAATGTTGAAAGCGGCGTATTTTTAAACACCACCAACCAATCAACCAAAGAATTTTGCTATATTTTTTTATCAGTGTTCTGCTGCAGATTCGTTTCATATGGGAAAGGGTTAACCCTTTCCCTCATATAGACGCTTTCTGATGCCTCTGCAGCAGACAGCTTTTTGAAAACATAGTGACAAAAGAAGAAATTGCAAAAAACGTGCAATTTCTCCTTCTGCCACAATGTTTTCCACTTTTTGTCATAGGTTATCCATTCAATTATGGAGATTTTCTAAGTTAAATTTTGAGAAAATACGTTCAAAGTCGTCTGCTGCAGAATTGTCGTATGAGGGAAAGGGTTAAAGTCGTCTGCTGCAGAATTGTCGTATGAGGGAAAAGGTTAAAAGGGTAAAGATTAATCTTGATCAGCTTTGGAATTATAAAATTAAATGATTATTAAGCCTTTCCCTCATATGACAATTCTGCAGCAGACGACTTTGAACATATTTTGTTAAAAAATGGGAAATCTCTATAATTGAATGGATAACCTATGACTAAAAGTGAAAACATTGTGGCAAAAGGAGAAATTTGCTCGTCTTGAGCAATTTCTTCTTTTGTCACTATGTTTTCAAAAAGCTGTCTGCAGCAGAGGCACCAGAGAGCGTCTTTATGAGGGAAAGGGTTAAGCTATTGACATTACAATTTGATTAATTAGATAAAGTGTTAAAAATATCAACTCGTTTTACAACAACAACCAGGAATTATAATTGATCATTTACGAAAAGAGCAATAATTCTGTTTTTATTACCTCAAGTAGCATGCTGTTACTTGTTTGTTTGGAACCACGCAACATTCTTTAACCCATTACTTCACATGCTTTACAATCATCAGACGAACAATTTCAATAATCTTGAAAACTGAAAGAATGATATTGATAAAGAGTTGAAAATATTGTAATAAAAGGGGAAAATTGCTCGTTTTGAGCAATTTCACCTTTTATTGCAATATTTTCAAAAGTCTTCTGCAACAGCAGGCGTCAAATGTTGTCTGTGTGAAGTAATGGGTTACTTTGGTCTATTACCAATAGGCAAGACAATTATATAATAATAACTTGATTGAATTGAGGCGTCAAAAAGCGTCTATATGAGGGAAAGGTTTAATTAAATGGAACTATATTTATTGAATACAGCAAAATATTGATGAGCAATTTCTCATTTTACATCAATGATTTTAAAAATCTTCTGCTAAAAATGAGTCAAAATGGCATCTGTATGAGGGAAAGGGTGTATAGACATGTATATAATTTGCCTGTGGGTAAACTTTGATCCTTAATGACTGTATTACCTAACATGTCTGGAAAGGTGAGAGGACAACATTGTCAACCTTTCAACAGATAACATGAAATGTGTATTGATCATGATCAGGAAGGAGATGTGTCATGCAAAACATGGCCCCTGTCAAACATGCACATGTGTTACATTATAACAAATCTTTAATGTAGATTCGATCTATGTTCCTGGTGTAACAAAGTTCAGGTGTTTTATAAGCAGGTAAGATCTAAAGACAAAATAATGAAAAGCTTGACATACCATTAATTTTAACCGTTTCCCTGCATACGACAAATCTGCTGCAGAAGACTTTGCAATTAATGATATAACATCTATGCAGAAGTCAGGAATATATCTACAAATGATTGATTGATTGATTGGGGTTAATACTGCTGCCAGTGACAGTCTCCACACAACATTCTTTCCAAGCAACTGGCTGCTTTCCCAGTTAGACTGTTGACCCATTGGTGGAAGACATATGAATCCACAAATGAAAGTATAATAGTTCATCAATCATCATAAAGATGAAAACATTATGGTAAAAGGAGAAATTGCTCATTTATTCCACAATGTTTTCTAAAATTGCAGAGGTGACATCAAAAAGAGTCATTAGTTTGGGGAAGCGCTAAGGACAGTGGAGTCAATCAACATTGTGGAAAACATAGTGGCAAAAGGAGAAATTGCACGTATATGGAGAATTATCAGCAATTTCTTTTTTTCCCACTAAATTTTATATGTCGCTTTGTTCACATTTTCTATTCTGTTAATACTAAGCTTTCAAAGATATGTTTCATTTGTCAACTAAGACAGTTCTAATGCTAACCTACAACATATTGGTTCTATAACAAATTATAGTTTAAACTACAAGATGAATAACACTTTCATAAGTGCATGTACAATTTTAACCTTAACCCTTTCCCTCATATAGACGCTTTCTGACGCCTCTGCAGCAGACAGCTTTTTGAAAACATAGTGACAAAAGAAGAAATTGCACAAAACGTGCAATTTCTCCTTTTGCCACAATGTTTTCCACTTTTTGTCATAGGTTATCCATTCAATTATGGAGATTTTCTATGTTTTGACAAAATACGTTCAAAGTCGTCTGCTGCAGAAATGTCGTATGAGGGAAAGGGTTAATCCCACATAGATCTAAAACAAATCTGCGGGAGACGACTTTCTTAGTCAAAATATGGAATATTGCTATAAATGAATAATAATTAATGGATAAAAGCACTGTAGTGAGATGACAAATTATTCATTATGAGCAATTTCTTCCTTTGTCACAATGTTTTCAAAAGCCATCTTCTGCATAGGCGTCCAAATGTGTATAAATGTGGGACAGGGTTAATAATTATTAAGATCTCCAAATGATGACTATTTGTATATTGGTGTAATTTCCTCATTCACAGATAATCATTGATAATAAAATGGATGATTAAGTTTTATCATCAGAAATAATTTGACCTTTACTGTCCTTAACCCTTGACCTGACACAGAGAACTTTTATTGCCAACATTTCAAAACATTGTGAGAAAAGATATATCAGGATTGCTCATTATAAACAATTTCTCACAATCTTTTACGTTATAGTCATATTTGTCAATATATACTCAGTATTAATTTCATTCAAAACTTTAAAAATTTCATTTCATTCATATCCGTTAACCCTTTCCCACTTGCAGATGCATTTTGACGCAGTCATGCTGCATGTGACTTTTGCCGCAATGTTTTCAACACTTTTCTAAAATTGTACTTCTGTTACAAAAGATTTTCCATATTTTTATCTAGATATTTCCAAAGTTGTTTGCTGCAGATTAGGTTAATATGGGACAGGGTTCTTTGTATCATATCCATATCAGATATGCCAGGCAAATCGCTAACCCTTTTTCTGATAAAGATCATGACCTTTTTAAATGACACCGAGTCTATATCATGTAGAAGTCAACTTTTGACCTAAAAAAATTTGCAAGATGAGCAGTTCTCAATCCTATTCTAAAAACATGTATTCTCAAATCTGTACAATACATCAAAAGTATTTATATTTCAGAATTTAAGATATTATTACATTTCATTTGCTGGGATTTTTTCAAAGCAGTGACATGGATTCTTAATATATTTAACCCTGTCCCCACTTAGAGAATCATTTTATCGTGTGTGCACCAGTCCTGGTGAGACGACTTGGTGCTGATAACATTGTGGAAAATTGACGCTTTCTGTCGCCTCTGCAGCAGACGGCTTTTTGAAAACATAGTGACAAAAGAAGAAATTGCACAAAACGTGCAATTTCTCCTTTTGCCACAATGTTTTCCACTTTTTGTCATAGGTTATCCATTAAATTATAGAGATATTCTATGTTTTAACAAAATATGTTCAAAGTCGTCTGCTGCAGAATTGTCGTATGAGGGAAAGGGATAACATAATTGTGGCAAATTGAGAAATTCCTTTTAATAATTATACTTTTCTTTATAGAGATTAATGTCCAAGTAGTATATTTTGTGTTACTAAATTATTTCTAAATTGTCTACTGCAGATGTGTTGTATGTGGGAAAGGGTTAAGATAAGACTTTAGTTTACATTAACACTTGAGCAATTTTTAGTCAAACAAAATTGAGTTTTACTCTTTCTTCTTAATTCCCTGATACGTCCGTACGCGATCAGATAATTTTTTTTCTTTTGTGGAAGACAAATATTGAAAACATAAGGGGAAAAGGAGCCATTTCTGCTTTTATAATAATGTATTCAACTCTATAAAATAATAAAAGATGTTCATTTTTTTTAGAGATTTACTATATTTTACATACATTTTTATAAAGTCATAAGAGTTGCAGATTTGTTTTTATTGTGGGAAAGAGTTTTTTTTATTGTGGGAAAGAGTTTATTGCATTGTATACAACATGTATGGAAAGGTTTATTATAAAACTTGCATATAATTATGGGAGAAAATACAGGTTCTTTTAACAATATCATTGTAATAAATGTAGATCATCTTTCATAAATTAATGTAGGCTATTTGCCATGTTGAAAAACACATAATTTGCACAAGAATATGAATATATATCAGTAAATCTTATAAACTTTCCTGTGAATTGTGATGAATATTTTAACCATTTACTAGAAGACTTTAACCCTTTCCCTCATACGACAATTCTGCAGCAGACAACTTTAAACATATTTTGTCAAAAAATAGAAAATCTCTATAATTGAAGTAATTGATAACCTAGGACTAAAAGTGGAAAACATTGTGGCAAAAGGAGAAATTGCTCGTTTTGAGCAATTTCTTCTTTTGTCACTATGTTTTCAAAAAGCCTTCTGCTGCAGAGGCGTTCGAAAGCGTTTTTATGAGGGAAAGGGTTAAAACATAATTTGCAAAAATACGAAAAATCTCTTAAAAAGAAAGTATAATAATTGAATAGATTTGAAAACATTATGGCATTCTTTTGCATCAATATTTTCAAATATGATCTGCTGCAGAGATGTCAGAAAGATTCAGATTACATGGAACCCCTTAAAATTGCAGCATATACCAGTTTCGACATGTTAAAATTCAGAAAATATTATAAGACGCTGATAATATTCATAATATAGTTTAGAGAAAATGAAAAAAATATCTTTAAAAAGCGAAATTCATTGGACAGATTTTGAACATCTTGAAGATGCATGTCTGTTCATTGATTCCTGATTTAATTAACCCTTTTCCACATACAACACATCTGCAGCAGATGACTTCAAACACACCTGGACAAAAATATTTCTTCAATGATTTAATTGTGTAATTATTGAAAACACTGCAGGCAATATATGTTGAATTGTCCATGATGGATAAAACATTATAGGAAAAACTCTTTCCCGCATACAACAAATCTGCAGCAGTCTGTTAACTTTGAAAGCATCTGGACAAAAAAGGTATAAACATGAATTAAATAAAAACTTAAATAGATTTTAAAACATTGTGGCAAAAGGAAACAAAATGCTCATGATGATCAATTTTCTCTTTTGCTGCAAATTGTTTCCAATGTTTCAGAAAGCATCTGTATGAGAGATTAAGAATTTAAATATATTCCCAGTCACATTATTTTTACATTTCATAAACTCTCTTTCCCTCATACAGATCGAGTTGTTATAGAATATTCATTGAACTTATAAAGTTCAAAATGCATAGGTTCATGAATATACAGGTATTTATCTTTTTACGTTCGAATCAAGTTCCATAAACAGTGTTAATGTTTCTTCAGAGTTGTGTCCTCTAAATATGCGCAGATAATCAAATTATTGTTTGTCCAAAGACCTAATAAAACATTATTATTAGGTCTTTTTTTTTTTTTTTTTTTGTCATTATTATTAAATTAAGTCTTAGCAATCTTTTTCAACTCTTCACCAAATTTGGAGAAAATATACATGGTCAGAATGTCTCCATTTGTTGATTCTGTATGTCACACTGGCAAGGGATAAAATTCACAATTTATTGTTGGACCCTGTTTATTTGATATGTATCTTCATGGTGGACATTGCCCTCATGAAACAGAAAGTCTGAAGTTTGTCTGAATTAAGCTGAATTAAGCTGAATCAATACTGAATTCAGTCTAACGGCAAAATTGGTGACTGAATCATTGCTGAACAACCAAATCTAGCATCTGAATGATGTCTGAATAAAAGCTGAACAGTGCTGACAAGATCCAGACCTGTTTCAGCTTCATAGAATATGTCTGAAAAAGTACTGAAAAGAAACTGACATGTTCAGACCAAAAGTTCAGTCTTCTTTCAGCTTCAGCGAATGTCTGAAGAAATACTGAAAAAAAGATGCAGCCAGTTTCGTTTCTGATTTATTCAGACTTTTTTAAAAATCACTTAAACTGAAACTTGTCTGAGATGTTTCTGCCATATTCAAGACTCATTTTCTGCATGTTCAGGAAGTGATAACACTAAAAAATGTCAAAAACACAGTAAAACAATTGTGACTTAAAACAAGGAAGCTCACCAGGTCCTTTAATGTCCACTACAACTAAATTTAGACAGACATTCTAAAATAATTGATCAGAACAGACAATATATGGGCATCATACTTCCATATAATGACCATTATCAATGTGTAAAGTTTGAATGAATTACATTCACTTCTTTTGTAGTTATGTTCCAGATAAAATATGAGCAATGGGTAGAAAATATTTAATAAACAAATCATACAACATGTCATGACAAATGTTATTAAAATGTCTGAAAAAATTCAGACTTTAAAGTATCATACTGGAGTTTTTAAAAATACTGAACAATTCAGACTTTTAAAATGACAAGTATTTTAGAGTTCTGTACACATTACTTTTAGGTGTGTTTAAGTAATGCAGCTGTTCAGTGACATTATAGTATACGGCAATCACAACAGTCAAATTCAACTAGGTGATCATGAACAACTCCAACAATGTAAAATCATTACTCACAGAATTGATACTGCAAGTTTCAATGAAAAAAAACATACATGATTTATTCTTTTACATTTTATCTCATACAAACTCATAAATGCATAACCTCGAAAGATGCTAGATCAGTGCATGTATGTATGTATGTTATGAAAATTATTCCAGCATACCACATCAGGATTTCCAAAGATTTTTATCATTCTTCTAATAGCTCGAAAAATATGCACTAATATTTATTCAAATAATCGAAACTTACTATTTAATTTGAACTGGAATGTCACGGGTAATTTCAACTTTTTAATATCATGCAAGAAAAAGTTCATTCCATGTATGCTTTCTGTTCAGAATGAAACAGAAATGAAAGAATCACCTGCGAAAAATGTTTAAGAATCTTCTTCAGTTCTAGAATTATTCTAGAACTTCATGAATTCTTCAAGAATCACCCTACACATTCAAAAACACAGGTTCTAGAACCCCAGCAAATCTAGAATACTAAAATTTTTCTTAATGATGCTAATTCTGAAAACTTGAAGAACACTAGTTCTAGAACCCACGCAATTCTAGAATATCTATTCTTAACAATGAAAATTTTGGAACTCTGCTAAAATTCTAGAATCAGAATTCTGTGGACCCGTTTAGGTTCTTGAATAATTATTCTACTACTGACAAAATTTTACAACATCGTCCATAAAAATTGCCTTAAAGAATCAGAATTCTTTAATGGATAAACTTTTAGAATAGTTCAAGTTCTTGTATAATTATTCATATTTATAAATAAAGATTTTTTACGGAAAAAAATTGTGGCAAAAGGAGAAATTGCTTGTTTTGAGTAATTTCTTCTATTGTCACAATGTTTTCAAAAGTAGTTTGCCAAACTAACTTCAAATCCAACTGCATATATCTTATAAGTGACAATATTCTTTATAAAATACTTAATTGAAAACATTTCACCTGTATCACACAATACTGTACGACAGTTCCTTTTTCCATTCGCTTATATATACAATTTCGAACATAATTATGGTTCTCCCATGTAGCAATATTCTGTATGCTTTTTTTACAATCTTCAACCCTGTGTGCGCCAATTATATATGCTTAATACGTAATCTGCTTCTGCCTTTGAATTCATCTAGGCAAAATCTCTTTAAAAAATATTTTATTACGGAAAAAAGTGGAAAACATTGTGGCAAAAGGAGAAATTGCTTGTTTTCAGCAATTTCATCTGTTGTCACAATGGTTTAAAAAGTAGTCTGCTGCAGAGGCGTCAGAAAGCGTCTATACAAGAGAAAGGGTTAAACATTACATGACTGTATCATATAAACATAATAAAATGTATCATCTCCTGATTTACTTGGAAACTGACTGACCATACATATTTGGAACATGACTTACATAATATTATTTAGCCTCAGACTGACCACTTTGTATTACAAAAAGTTTGTCTGATCAAATTTATATCCACAACTTTAAAGTCATGCCCCAGTTGCTTGGGAAGATTGTTGTGTGGAGTACTGGTGTGAGAAAACCAGGAAATGCATGAGTAGGTGAACTGGCCGCCGTGATATAACTGAGAAATTGTTGAAAACGGCGTTAAACCCCAATCAATCAATCAATCAATTTAAAGTCATGCCCAAATTGTACACTGAACATCATCAAAAGGATGAACAGGTTCTATCAAACTAACCACAAATCCAACTGCATATATATCTTATCAGTGACAATATTCTTTATAAAATACTTAGTTGAACACTGAAAAACATCAACATCATCTGGGAATGTTTCGAAACAGATGTTACAGTAGTGAAAAATGTTATACTTTGATTTATCAACTTCAGTAAATATTTTCTTCAGTGTTAAGTCAGTCAACATTTTATTGTTTGGGCATAGTGCTTTCACTTAGCTTAAAAGTGATTCAGATGGACTTTTGGATAAATTGTATTGAAGAATATAATAGTATGATGCAATTCCAAATGAGTATAAAGTTCATGGTCATCTTTAGTTTTGCTTTCACTGTTTCTTGTTCATTATCACTAGAAGTTTATTCAATGGAGCTGCTTTCAGGTCGATCAGTTTCATCTGAACTGTCTGTATAAAGGTCTGTATAAGAATATTCCTGTATTGTGTCAGTGATATCATGCTGGTGTTCTATATATCTGCCTGTTCTGAAGGTTCTACAGACACAGAATCTGAGACTTCACCTTGTAGAGTGACAGGTTCACAATTGGCAGGCTCCAATCCATAAGGTGTTGCATTTTCATTTCTCTGGCAGATTAATGGTGTTCCAATTGGCTCAGAAGAGGTATTATCAGGTTTTCTATGTTTGGGGTTTAAATCTGTATCAACATTACTGCATCCTCTTTTTCTCATGAGTGCTGTACAGAATCATCATGTATGTACAATTTCTTCTAAGGTTTAACAGGACCTAAAATAGAAAAAAATCCAAACAAATTGTGAAGTCATCTACAATCAGAATAAGAATTATGAATTGTGTAAATGATTGTTTAAATGGTAAATAAATTGTGTTGTATCTTCTATCACCTAGGTTATATCAGGTGAATCTGTCTCATGAATTATGTTCTGGATAAATATTAATTCACAGACAGACAGACAGCCGAAGCAGCGACTGACTATATGCTCCCCTGATTTTGTTTTGGGGAGCATAACAAAGGGGAAAGCTAGAGTTTTTTAATTTGTCACTGCACTTCCTCTCAATGGGATCTATCATTGTTTGAAATATCAATTCAATCTGTTTCATACTTTTCGAGTTAAGTTCCGGACAAGCTTTGTTCATAAAATAAAGGTAGAAAATTAAACAAGAGGGCTATGATGGCCCTATATCGCTCACCTGATTTAATAGAACTTCAAAAGTTTTCAAAGTGTTTTACCCTATAATAGGAAAGCAAGCTCCGCCCCCTGGTGGCCATGTTTTCAACAGATCAGAATTATTAGAACAATCTTAGTTCTTACAAGAGGGTTACCCAAGGAACATTTGTACCAAATTATCTTTAAATCGGGCCAGTACTTTTGAACAAAATGATTTTTAAAGTTTTAACAATGCACATATAAGGAAAACAAGCTCCACCCCCTGGCGGCCATGTTTTTCAACGGATCTGAAATATTTCAACAATCTTGGTAGAGGGTGCCCAAGGAACATTTGTGCAAAATAATTTTCAAATCGGGCCAGCACTTTTGGACAAGAAGATTTTTTAAGATTTGGCAATTTTCCCCTTTTCTGATGCCGCAGCAACCAAAGTTCTACTTGGAATTAAATTCTTTAAACAACTTTGAAAGGGGACCACCTAAGGACCATTCCTGTGAAAGTTATTTTGAAATCTGTCCATTGGTTAAGTAGAAGTCATTTGTAGGAAATTGTTGACAGACGACTACGTCGGACGTTGAGTGATCACAAAAGCTCACCTTGCACTTCGTGCTTAGGTGAGCTAAAAATTGGCCATGATAGAGTTATGGTACTTTGTCACTGCACTTCCTCTCAACGACCTCTAACAATATGTGAAGTACCAAGTCAATCCCTACAATACTTTTCATCTGGACAAGCATATGTCTTTATGGAGATAATTAAACAAGAGGGCCAGGCCATGATGGCCCTGGATCGCTCACCTGATTTAATTGAACTTCAATAGTTTTCAAAATTTAATCTTGATACATATAAGCAAAATGAGCCACGCCTGATGGTGGCCATGTTTATCAATGTATCGGAATAATTTTAACAATCTTAGAAGAAGATCACCAAAGGAACATTTGTGCCTAATTATTTTCAAATCGGGTAAATTTTTCACTCCTTTTATGCAAAAGCTACCAGAAATAAAGTTCTGTGTTTTGTTTGCATAAATCCTATTAATTATTGAATGGGGACCATGTCTCCATCAGAATGTTCACCCTTTCTCAATTATAGACGCTTTCTGACAACGTTGTGGCAAAAGAACAAATTGCTCATAATTAGCAATTTCTCTTTCTGCCACAATGTTTTCAATTCCTTTCAATAATGATCCTTCAATTCAGAGATTTGTTCACATTTTTGCCTAGATTTTTTTGTAAGTTGCCTGCCGCAGATTGGTTGTATCTGGGAAACGGTTAATTTGCCTCTGTGATCTAAAGTATTAAAATGGTAATAGATAAAATATGAATTTTACTTACTTAAATCATCATTTCATGTAATAAATGCAGAATGATGTGAAAGTACTCTTTGCTTTGAGGACGGAACTTTTCCCACACATTTTGCAACTGAACTTCGTGTTCTCAGTTTGTTAAAATAGGTCTGCTTTTGGCATCTGCCGGTATTCCAGAGTTACCTTTAAATCAAAATATACCATAAATACATTGTAATACAATTGGGGTCACTGTCACATATTTATTTATGTGGTACATTACATTTACAAAATATGCATCCGAGGGTCATGTTGGTCCTAAATTAATCTAACAGCTCACCTGACAGACAATCTTCAAAGTAATTTTGTTTAAAGCCATCAAGACCTAGAGACAGTTAACATAAGCGACTAATGCTTTTAACCCTTTCCCACATACAACAAATCTGCAGAAGACGACTTTGAAATAAAATTTACCTTAATCTCTCAAAAAATATTTAATTATTGAAAAGAGTTGATAACATTGTGGCGAAGGGAGAAATTGATTATTATGAGGAATTTCTTCTTTCCCCACATTGTTTTCAATAGTCGTCTGCTTCAGAGGTGTCAGAAAGTGTTTATATGAGGGAAAGGTTAAACAAATTCAGAACATACTTGGTCCTGGAGGATTTACGGAGACTTCATACCACACATAGATTGATTGATTATATAACCACCTTGGATTTTGCTTTTATGAAAACAACTATTTATTTCAAGAACTTACTCTATTCCATATTTCTCTAAATGAAAATTATTATTGAAAATAATTGAAAACATCAATTGTTGAAATGAGAATTTGTTATGATGAGTGATTTCTATTTTCACCCACTGTTTTCAATGTGTCTGCATGTGGGTAAGGGATAAGTAATTTCAACATGTTACATTGTGTGTTAGAAATTAAATAATATTGTGGAGATTTGGGAAATTTTCAACTTATTATGAGTCATTTCTGCTTTTCCTACACTGATTTAAAGGTCTGCATACATTAGATTTATTTGCTATGAGCATTTTGCTTTTTATCATCAAATCTTTATGCAGAAATAGTTATGTTCGTTGTTCAATAAAAGTATGATGATCTGATGTACGATACATTATAAACAGGGACGTCTACGTCCGTGTTATAAATAAAGATGTCAATATTTTTCACACCATTTAAGCCCTATCGTCACCTATAATCACCCCATCAGAGCATACTTAAGACCTGCAAAAAATACCTCAATATTGCCGAGTGCGAGGGTAAACAACGCCAACAAACAACAACACTAAATAGTGTTTATGTGGTTCGTAACTTTGGAGGTCAGTGTGGTATTCGACATTTTAACTCGCTTATTCGAAGAGAAAGAATGCTATTGCACTTAACTGTATCACAACGTGAGCTTAGCATGTTTTTATTCTTCACAAACAAATTCGGACCATTGTCGTTTAAGCTTTATTCGATTATTTATCCACATCCAAAACATTTATTTTTACTCTGACAGCCATTTTGTTTTGTAAATCGATATTTGATTGGCAGGCAGTATCCATATGAACCAATCAGAAAACGTGTTTCAAAAGGAAATAAAGTGAAAGTAACTTGAAATATTTAAACAGAGACCTAAAATAACTGCATTCCGAATACAGGAAAACATTATCTGGTCTTACCTTCAAAAACAAAACAAACACATACCATCGCTCTCAAGTCAATCGGCTCCACGGTCAATGTCTGCGACAATTTTTAGAATAATTGTGACCGAGGCCCTCCGAATAGGCACCGCGCGCATCTCGTGGTGACGTCACTCGGTATTCCGGAAACGACCGACTAAAGCCGATCCCACCTACGCTTACAACATGTTGGACATGTTTCCAGGACATGTTACAATAACAACGTACATAAATAAATACAGTTTCAAACAATTTGATAAAACGAATAAGAACAACGCATTAGTATACTTGCACATTACCCACATATAAGCAAACACATGTAAATACCGAGCTATCACGGATTTGGCCGACTAGGTACGATATTATATTCGGAACACATCGGGGTTTTCCGTAACGATTTCCGTGGTCGACGCGGAGTGATGTCATAAACCATTTCAAAATGGCGCAAAAATCGTCTGTAAACACGCATGCTGTAATGAAATGGACAAAACGACGGGGATAGACTGTCAGTTCTCCATCTGAAACATATCCAGGAGACGAAGATTTTTTTTTTATGAAGTTCGTGACCGTGGAGTTGCCATTTTCCCCGGATGTTTAGGCCAATAGACGTTTGAAATCCTTGCTCTCGGAGGTGAGTGGGTGGGGGTTTTCAGCATTTTTGTTTTCTGTTGTCAGTCACATGCCATAATAATAACTTGGGGTCGAGGTTTTTAATGATGATAGTTACACTCTGTAGGCAATATTTTTCTTCCAATTGGATGATTTGAACCTCTGCAGATTTACACAACAAGTAATTCGCTGGAAAAACAAGAAAATAAAGAAACTTGCGCGACCTTTATTTGGTAATTTGAATTACCGGTAATGTTAAAAACTCAAAGGTTAATAAATGTTTAATAAAATCTGTGGCAAATTATGTAGAAAATCAAATAGAACGATTAATTATGGCCTCTTCAAAGGAGGGGGTATATTGCTTTTCACATGTCTTGGTCAAAATTGGACTTTTGACTATTTTCCCATATCAACAACCTTGTGACCACTCTACACTGAACATCCTTCGACCGATCTTAACCAAACTTGGTATACAGTTAGAATATGGCAAGGTCTAGAAGCCTATTTATTTCCAAGGTTAAAGGTCAAGGTCAAAATTGGACTTTGACTATTTTCCCCTTATCAACAACCTTGTGACCACTCTACACTGAACATCCTTTGACCAATCTTAACCAAACTTGGTATACAGTTAGTATATGGCAAGGTCTAGAAGCCTATTTATTTTCAAGGTCATAGGTTAAAGGTCAAGGTCGAAATTAGACTGACTATTCCATATCAACAATCTTGTGACCACTCTACACTGAACATCCGTTGACTGATCTTAACCAAACTTGGTATACAGTTAGAATATGGCAAGGTCTAGAAGCCTATTTATTTTCAAGGTCATAAGTTGGTCAAGGTCAAAATTAGACTGACTATTCCATATCAACAACCTTGTTACCACTCTACACTGAACATCCTTCGACCGATCTTAACCAAACTTGATATACAATTAGTATATGGCAAGGTCTAGAAGCTATTTATTTTCAAGGTTAAAGGTCAAGGTCAAAATTAGACTTTGCCTATTTTCCCATATCAACAACCTTGTGACCACTCTACATTGATCATCTCTTCGCAGATCATAACCAAACCTGCCATACAGATAGTATATGGCAAGGTCTAGACTCCTATTTACTTTTAAGGTCATAGGTTAAAGGTCAAGATTGGACTTGACTATTTTCCCATATCAACAACCTTGTGACCACTACACTGAACATCCTTCGACCGATCTTAACCAAACTAGTATACAGTTAGTATATGTCAAAGTCTAGAAGTCTATTTATTTTCAAGGTTAAAGGTCAAGGTAAAAAATTGGACTGATTATTTTCCCATATCAACAACCTTGTGACCACTCTACACTGAACATCCTTCGACCGATCTTAAACAAACTTGGTATACAGTTAGTATATGGCAAGGTCTAGAAGCTATTTATTTTCCAGATCATATGTTAAAGGTCAAGGTCAAAATTGGACTTTAACTATTTTCCCATATCAACAACCTTGTGACCACTCTACATTGATCATCTCTTCGCAGATCATAACCAAATTTGCCATTCAGATACAAATTACACTTAGTTCTGTGGTACATAACATTGATAACAATTTAATAAAGGCAAGGACAAATAAAATTAGTTTTCTGGTACATAACATTAATATCCAGGTCATTGGCCATATTTTTAGCCATATTTTTAAATTGAATACCGAGGGAATGCATCCGCTTTGCGGTGCCCTTGTTAGTTTAGTTATTTGATGACCATACACTTGACATACTACTTGAAACAGGCTGGTTATTCAGCTTGTTCTTTCTCCAACCTCTAGAGTTATGGGATACATATGATGGTGTTATGGATTGTATGAATAATGATTACATGTATTTCAATTGTTTCTTGTTCTTGTAGATCCAGTGCTGATGAAAATTCAGATCCAGAACTGTTTGTTGGTAGCTGGTTGGTAGAATGCTCTTTGCTGCAAGGGACTAATGCTTCTACTGCTGGTAAGAATTGAGTGTTTCTGTCAACTGTGAATGGTCTTTTTTTAATTTCCAAAATTCTGTTGTTTGTAAAGGCACAAATGTTTGTTTTTAATTTGCTGGTTTGAACTTAAAGTAATGGAAAAGATTTGAATTTGATTTTAGCTCCACTGGTTGAAAGCCAGTTGAGCTTATGTCATGGTGAATTGTCCGTCATGCGTCAGAGCTCTAGATATGTTTTATTTTGCATGTTTTAAAATCCTTATTTGACCATCTAACACTATGTTATGGGTATTCAAAAGAATCGTCTATGGGAGCTTGCCTGGTAGGTGTACTTGTTTCTCTTGAAATACATACAACTTTATCTCACAAGTTGAAAGTGGCGAGATCTAATAGCAGCCCTTGATGCACTGCCTGGTCAATTTAGAAGTAGTGGGTTCAATCCATGACTTCGGTCAAGACACTATTTACTGCTAGAAATTAACCCTTTACCACATAAAACAAATCTGCAGCAGAGCTCTAGATATGTTTTATTTTGCATGTTTTAAAATCCTTATTTGACCATCTAACACTATGTTTATATGGGTATTCAAAAGAATCGTCTATGGGAGCTTGCCTGGTAGGTGTACTTGTTTCTCTTGAAATACATTCAACTTTATCTCACAAGTTGAAAGTGGCGAGATCTAATAGCAGCCCTTGATGCACTGCCTGGTCAATCTAGAAGTAGTGGGTTCAATCCATGACTTCGGTCAAGACACTATTTACTACTAGAAATTAACCCTTTACCACATAAAATAAATCTGCAGCAGAGCTCTAGATATGTTTTATTTTGCATGTTTTAAAATCCTTATTTGACCATCTAACACTATGTTATGGGTATTCAAAAGAATCGTCTATGGGAGCTTGCCTGGTAGGTGTACTTGTTTCTCTTGAAATACATACAACTTTATCTCACAAGTTGAAAGTGGCGAGATCTAATAGCAGCCCTTGATGCACTGCCTGGTCAATCTAGAAGTAGTGGGTTCAATCCATGACTTCGGTCAAGACACTATTTACTGCTAGAAATTAACCCTTTACCACATACAACAAACATCTAGGCAAACACATTGAAAATTTCTATAAATGAAAGTTTAATTGTTGGATAGGATTGAAAACATTGTGGCGAAAGGAGAAATTGCTAGAGGTATCAGAAAGTGTCTATATATGGGAAAGGGTTAATGACATGAATTAAACCATGTTGACCATACAATGGAAAAAGCAGATAATTTATAAATATTGTATTTAATAAATATTTCAGGTACACAACTCTTGAAGATCTGGCGATGAAATTTGAAGAGTATGGGAGTTTCGTAGATTTAATAAGAAAATGGAAAATACACCTAGTAATCAATCTGAAACACAGGGGGAACTAGTAACAATTATTAATTAACAAAAAGGACCCTATGAAGTTGTTAAAGCAGGACTAACAAAACTGTTCACAGAAGATTAAATAAACCCCCATAGTGCAACGGGGCAAAAGGCAAAAAAACAAAACCGCTAAACCTAAATTTGATCCCAAACATTTCAATATGATGAGCAGACTGGTGGAAAAACGTTTTAACGTATCTCCCTCAGATGTTGTGCTGAAGACTCGGGCGGTTAAACGAAAATTCAAAGAAAATGAACACTAACCAGTGAAAAGAATTGAGAATTCTTTATGAAGTTTTTTCAAATTGTTCAGTGAATAGTACAGTCAAAGATCATGTGGATTGAATGTTTACAATATCAATGCACATCTTGTTTATTATGTCAGTCTGCGAAATTAGCAATGGTCCGTGGCCAGTAACTTTTGGTTTGGACCAGTGAAAAAGTTCCTCAGTTTCAAGAAAATTCTAAAAAAATAATTATAGAATTTACTTCTAGAATATTCAAGAAATGTTAAATCATCACCAGGCCGCTTCTTGAATTGTTATTCAAGAATTATTAACCCTTTCCCTAATATAGACGCTTTCTGACGCCTCTGCAGCAGACAGCTTTTTGAAAACATAGTGACAAAAGAAGAAATTGCACAAAACATGCAATTTCTCCTTTTGCCACAATGTTTTCCACTTTTAGTCATAGGTTTATATATCCATTCAATTATGGAGATTTTCCATGTTTTGACAAAACATGTTCAAAGTTGTGTGCTGCAGAATTGTCGTATGAGGGAAAGGGTTAAATGAACTATTCAAGAACTTTGATTCTAGAATTATTTCAGAATTTTTATTCTAGAATAATTCCATATCATTCCTGGATAATTCTAGAACAATTCTTGAATTTCATTTCAAGAAGCGGCCATTTAATGTTTCTTGAATATTCTAGAACTACATTCTAGAAAAATTCTTGAATAATTTGTAGAAATGTTCCTTAAGTGACCCCCTATCAGATAACTTCAAGCCATGTTGATTGATCGAACGACATGGCCGCTAGGGGGCAGGCTGTTTTGCGTTTTATGGCTATAGTGATTAAATGTTTGCCTCTTGTATGAAGTATAAAGATACATATCAATGAAATTTGTGTATGTTAAAAACAAATTAAAACCAGTTGTTGCAGCAGTTGAGTTCTGATTTTGAATAGTTTCAGATCCACTTTTCTAGCAAACAACTAGTAAGTGAAGGTTAATATTTACATCATTGTATAAAAATGTTTTAAAGATGATTTGACTATGTTGTAGTTTGATACATATAATATGATTAAACCAGATCATATAATGTGATGAAACTGCTATTGTTGTTTTTAGTGTCCAGTGTAATGGTAGGACAGGCTGACAGACTATGAATGAAAAATTCAGACATTACTCGGGAATGGTTGTAAAAAGGTTTCACGAAAAATCTGAAATGCAACTGAATATTGTCTGTCGATTCTATGTGCAATGTTCTGAATATAGTCTTAGTAACTTGTCTGAACAATGTCTGAATATTATAGTCCTAGCAACTTGTTTCTCAGACAGTATTCAGAGAAATATTCAGACAATGTTCAGAGAAGTTACTAGGACTATAATATTCAGATTTTATTTCTGAATATTGTCTGAACTGTCTGAATTATGTCTGGATTGTTCCATTTTAAGCCATTTTTCAGCAGCTCAGCCATTATTCAGAAATAAAAATCTGAATATTATAGTCCTAGTAACTTCTCTGAACATTGTCTGAATATTTCTCTGAATACTGTCTGAGAAACTTGTCTGAACAACCTTCTGAATATTGTCTGAGCTGTCTGAATTATGTCTGGATTGTTCCATTTTAAGCCATTTTTCAGCACCTCAGCCATTATTCAGATATAAAAATCTGAATAAAAAGACTCTTAACAATGCTGATTTATTCTGAACAGACATGATTCAGCTTTTGCAGTTTCAGGTTATCAGCACACATTCAGCAATAATTCAGAAGGTATTCAGACAAGTTTTCAGCAAAATTCAGCTTAATTCAGATGAAATTCAGACCATACTTTTCATGAGGGTGGTGGTGTTTCATCATGGTTTTATGGCACTGTTTACTTTGTGTTTCCTGAATCACTCAAGCAAACAAATGGACCCTTCAATGAGTTTGGTGTCAGCCATTTATCAGGGGACAACATCTAGGGAAATTCAACCCATCATCGGACACTTCCCATTAACCTTTTCCAACATAAAGACACTTTCTGATGCCCTTGCAGCAGATGACTTTTGAAAACATTGTGACAAAATGTTATTAACAAGTTAATTTTGTCATTTTAAAGTACATTTACCTTCATTTATAGAGATTTTTCATGTTTTTGATAAGATGTCTTTGAAGATTTCTGCTGCAGATTTGTTGTATGTGGGAAAGGATTGAACCTTTCCCTTCCTTGATATACTTTGAATTTAAGAATTGTCTGCTTTAATTTTGTAAGCACAATTTTGCTGTAGCATTTAACACATGAGTAAAAGAGCAGTTGCTTAATGTTGTGAAAAATGTGTCCTTTTCCCACAATGTTTTCAAAAAGTAATCTGCTACAGAGATCTAAAGGTTACAATATTATGTCTATCAGACAAAACGGGTTAATACTGAAAAAAACCTGAAGAAATAATGAGGTTATCTAGAAAATAATGTAGGAAATTAAGGAAGAAATTGCATATTTAAATGATCAATTTCTAATTTACCTACAATGCTTTTCAAAGGTTTTCGTTGCACAGATGTGTCAAACGTTATTGCAAAAGCTATGACAACTTCTAAATAAAGGATACCAACTATGTAAACATTTGATACTTGATGTGCTGAGATGCAAAAGAAATGACACAGTTTGCCTGAATGGACAATCTTAATTATATGCTTGCAATTTACATTTAAATCATAATCTCAAGTAGGTGGATATAAATCTATCCATCTTGATTAAATTTCTATAAATTGTTGATTAACAATTCCCCACTTACAAACAAATTGCAGCAGACGCCTAATGGGAGACACATTTGCAAAAAATATATAAAATCTCTGTAAATGAAAGTATGCAATTATTGAATCGAGTTAAAACAATTGTGACAAATATTAGAAATTGCTCATATTAATGAGCAATATTTCCTTTTGCTACAGTGATTTCAAATGCCTTCTGCTACAGATGCAAGTGGGAATTTAACCCTTCCCAACATACAGATTGTTTCTTCTGACACCTGCATCTGATGACTTTTGAAAACATTATGACAAAAGAAGAAATTGCTCATGATAAGCAATTTTTCCATTTGCAACAATGTTTTCATCTATATCCAATTGTTCTTTGATTTTAACAGAATCTCCTTAATTTTGCCTGGATGTTTTTCAAAGCCGTCAGCTGCAAATTCTTCTACCTAAATCAGGAAAAATTATGTGTCCTGTACTGTTAACCCTTTCCCACATATAGACACTTTATGACGCCTCTACAGCAGACGACTTTTAAAAACATTGTGACAAAAGGAGAAATTGCTCGTAACAAGCAATAAGTACCCCCTTTGCCACAACGTTTTCAGCTCTTTTCAATAATAAAAGTTCCATTTATAGAGATTTTCTATATTTTGGGTCTATATTGTTTTCAAAGGGGTCTGCTGCATATATGTTGTTGTATGTGGGATAGGGTTAAGTATGATCGAGTGTAATGATTCCTGTAAGAGCTTGTCCTATTTGATCTGTAGTGTCAAGTGGCTGGCTATTGGTCATTCATCCAAGTACTTTAACCCTTTCCCACATACAACAATTCTGCAGCAGACGACTTTGAACATATTTTGTCAAAAAATGGAAAATCTCTATAATTGAATGGATAACCTATGACTAAAAGTGCAAAACATTGTGGCAAAAGGAGAAATTGCAATTTCTTCTTTTGTCACTATGTATTCAAAAAGCAGTCTGCTGCAGAGGCATCAGAAAGCGTCTATATGAGGGAAAGGGTTAATAGCTATACTAAAATATATCACATTCTCACAGGCAAGTCTGATTTACAGTCAAACAAAATGAATGACCTAGTATTAGTTAACCCTTTCCCACTTTCAACAAATATGCAGCAGACACTATCTAGAAAGAAATATAAATACAACAGAAAATATCATTGAATAGAGTTGAAACATTGTGGTAATAGGAGAAAATGCAACATCTTTTCATCATCAAATGAATGTTCATGCATTGACATACAACAGACAACCTTAAATGACTCTGCTGTGGTATAACGCGAAATTGTTCATAACTTTATTCAGTATTTAATTAATGTACTTTCTTTTATTGCGTTTTTTTGTCAAGGTGTGCTATAGATTTGTTGTATATGGGAACATACAATACATATGCAGCAGACGACTTAGGAAAGGCTTTCATCTGCGTAAAAATATGGTAATTTTCTATAAATTAAAAAAGATTAAATTAATGAAATATAGAGTGAAAACATTGTGTCAAATGGAGAATTTGCTCATCATGAGCTTTTGTCCATTTGCCACAATGTTTCCAAAAGTCATCTGCTGCAGAGGCGTCAGAAAGCGTCTATATGTGGGGAAAGGTTAATTTAATTCAATCTTACCATGGATTGCTCTTTTCAACAGCATGTGTGTGAATATTTTATTTCATATCACCATAATTGTTTGAATAGGGATACTTATGATAATGTATTGGATAAATATGACTTGGCTTTGTCAACATTTGATATGTATCAGATTACCCACAAAATGTTTACAGATAAATCTTTACAATATATGGTTTGTTTTACTTATATATACGACTTCCTAAATATAGATGGTTTGATCTATAAGGGGAAAGTTATAAAATCTGACGGCTTTTAATCTTTACCTGACTGTGTCTGTGGTGTAGTCAGTATGATCATCCACCTTGCAATTGGGAGCGAGCACCAGGATTCTATCCCTGAAAGGGTCATATCAAAGCCATTAGAAATCAGGTAATGTTAATATCTCACATCCTTGGCGCTACCCAGGCGAAAAACCATGGTATTCTTCAATGAAAAACCACATGGTATTCCATGATATACCATCACTGTAAAACCATGGTCTACCATTGAAAACCATGTTATGTTAAGTGGCACTATAGTTTATAACCATGGTTGACCATGGTTATCAATATCCATGGTTGATAATGGTCACTGATACCCATGGTAACCCATGAAATACCATGGTTGAACATGAGATACCATGTTTTCTCATTGCCGTTACATTATGACATGGCTGAATATAAAGGTAGAACATGGTTGACCATGAAAGACCATGGTTTACCATGAATGACCATGGTTGATTGTGGTGAATACACACCAAATATCAACTGGATAGCTGTCAAATAAAAATCTAAAAATATCAGTTAGACGACACATTATAAATTGTTCACAATTACAAAATTAACTGAAAATGCCAGGGCCTGGAACTGCCTTATAAGGCCTAAAAGTGTTCCAAAAAATAATCATGTTACAAGAGTTATCACCAAAGATGATGAATTTCACTTTAAATGAATAACTGAATAAACATTCATTAACATAAGTTTTACCTGTCAAGTGTTTCCAAGCAAGTTGAATACATTGCCATTTCTGAATAAATTCTGTGCTTGTAAATCTTTATTTTATGTTTTTTCTATCTGCTTTTCTCATTAGAATGAAAAGAAAAGTTATTTAAAAAATCCCTATGTACATAATATTTGATGACAATCCATTATAACCTTGTGTTTTGTGAAAACATTGCCTGAATTTTAACATGTCGCATTGTCATCCATTTTGAAAATTTAAAATCTAAACTTCCTGTTGTTGTTGTTGCAATTATTAAATTGGTTCTAGAAGTGTTCTATAAGTGTCCTTAATAAATGTTGTAGTGATATATATTTTAAACTTTGCAATTTATCAAACATATTTTTAGAGTCCAAATAAATCCATTAATATTTAAAAAAGATTGTTCTTGCGGTGTAACAGCAGAATAATGATACAGAACACATTCTGACATAATTGGCAAATCTCCCGGCTGTAGCTTTTCCGGGGACTCATAACAGAAAATACAAAAATACACGGAAAATACACGGAAACCATGGAAAAACCCAAGGCATTTAATGTTAAAATGCGGAAATGCTGGAAATTTGTCCGAATACTCCGGGGTCCCGGAACCATTCCAGCATGTCCATGGAACCGTTCCGGGGTGCCCATGGAACTTTTCCGGGGTTTCCATGAAACTTTTCCGGGTTGTCCATGGAATTTCCAGGTTTTCCACATAAATATCCTGGAATTTCCATGGAAAGTGTCAGATTATCCCTGGAAAGTTGTCCAAATACTCCGGGGATTTTCCATGGAATTTGGTAAGTCTCCCCGGAAAAGCTACAGCCGGGCAACCAGCAGAATAATTTCTACCATGGTAGACCATGGTTGACTATGAAAAAGCTTGAGGACATGGCTAGAATTTATTACCATGGTTGACCATGGTTAATATTTGTGTCAATGGTTGACCATGGTAATTGACTCGTAAAACCATGGAAAAACATGGCTGTTCATGGTAGTTCATGGTCAACAGTAAAATACCATGGTGTTCATTTCGCCTGGGTCGGGTTTGCGGGATAATAGCCTTACATCTGATCCATCGGTGTCAGAATAAATAATACAGATAGTACTGGTAATTTACCAAGGAAACAACCTGATAGAACTGAAATACGGTTGAGAGCGGCATACAAACACATGACATTTTCACTTTCCTTTAATTGTATTGTTCTGACAAATCATATAAATCCTTTACAATGCCTTACAAATTGTTATAGATCAGTATTATAACAATATACAATTAATTCAATTGACACATTAATTGAAACACAGTGAGTCCATATATTCAGTTATTATGTATTGCTGTACCAAGTTTCCAAACTGCAGATGCATTTTGACAAATCTGCAGCAGAGGGCTATTTGAAAACATTTTGACGAGAGGAGTAATTGCTCATTATGAAAAAAATCTTGTTTTTCCACAATGTTTACTACTCTTTTCTACATGTGTTCTCTCAATAATAGAAAATTTTACGTATTTTGCTTATAGATATTTTCAAAGTTGTCTGCTGCAGAATTGTTCAGCGTTGGAAAGGTCCATTAACCCTTTCCCTCATACGACAATTCTGCAGCAGACGACTTTGAACATATTTTGTCAAAACATAGAAAATCTCTTTAATTGAATGGATATATAACCTATGACAAAAAATGGAAAACATTGTGTCAAAAGGAGAAATTGCACGTTTTGTGCAATTTCTTCTTTTGTCACTATGTTTTCAAAAAGCCATCTAATGCAGAGGCGTCAGAAAGCGTCTATATGAGGGAAAGAGTTAACACATAAATAGAAACACTGTTGTAATAATTACTTCAGTTATTTGAATTGCTTATTTGCATGATCTATTATTATAATTATTATTATTATAATAATGGCGCAATTGTAACGTTAGATTAGAATACTTGCTTATTTCACTCTTCATTTATTCATATATATGCCAGAATTATAGTTTAATTATGATAATACAATTTGTTACCTCATGCAGTAACTATTATTAGAAAACACTTAATTTGTTTCAACTGAGAAAACAATGTTTCGACTACAAAGAATTAGATAAATTTCCAGACATCATTGATTGAATTTTGAAAACAATTTGGCAAAGGAAGAAATTGCTCATTATGTCCAGTTTCCTCTTTTGCCAAAATGTTTTAAACTCTATTCATAATAATTTGATACCTACTTTTATTCATAGAGATTTGTTGTATGTTACTAAGGAAAGCTAGATAAGGACTTTTCTGCTGATTTAAGGCCTTTTGCCATTTAACTGTCAGTGCAATAATAATACTGATGAATATAAAAACTCATTCTGGTTAGTTAAGAAAAAAATGTGTCATTTAGCTTTGTGAAAGAAAAACCCCAAACATAAGAAGCAAAAAGTAGATAGCACAACAAGTTGAATTACGCAGATTCAGCAACCTATCGTGACTGATGAAATTTTACCCAAAATAGTGATATTCATATCCCAATCTCTGATATAGAAGACTTTTCACATTACTCCAGCGGAGTTCTTTTAATTTTTTTTTTTATCAAACATTTATAATTCTGTGTCAGAATTATGCTTAAATTGAATATGAGACCGCCTCAGTGGTGTAGTGGTAGAGCATCCGCCTCGGGTGCGGTAGGTCGCGTGTTCGATCCGCGGTCGGTTCAACTACCAAAGACTACAAAAATGGTAGTAATAGCTGCCCTCCTTGGCATTAAGGTTTGCGGGGTTAGCATTACGACTGAAGTCTTGCTGGTGTCAGGATAAATGAACCAGTAGTACTGGTAACTTACACAGGAAACACTGTGATAAAACTGAACAAATTGTTGAAAGCGGCGTTAACCACCAAACAATCAATCAATCAATTGATCTATAGATGTAACATATTGAAGAACTTAAATGTATCTAAAGCACAAATTGGCACGGCAATAGCTTATTTAGAAAATCTGTTTAAATGTGTCAAAGAAAGTAGTTTGAATCTTTTCCCACACGCAGATGCATTTTGATTATAAATCAGCAGCTAACAACTATTGAAGACATTGTGGCAAAAGGAGCTCTCATTTATCTAGAATTTCCACATTTTGCAAAGATATTTTATAAGTCGTCAGCTGTAGAATTGTTGTATACAGGATTGAAGGGTCAAGGCAATTCTTTCTGCATTGCAGTGCTGTTGATACTTGTTCAGATAATAAAGCAGTAAAGTCAATAAAGTTTTAACCCTTTCCCACAGTGACATACAACAATATTGCAGCATTGGGCAGTTGAAGATCAGCAGACTTTGAAATCATATTGAGGAAAATATGGAAATTCTCCCTAAATGAATACATACTTATTGAATAGAGTAATCAGTAATTAATTATATATACCAACATTTATAGAGCTTTTCCATTGTGACAAAAGAAGAAATTGCTTGTTTTGAGCAATTTCTACTTTTGGCAGAATGTTTTCAACTCTTTTCAGTAATTATACCAACATTTATAGAGCTTTTCGCAGTCTTTGTCTAGATGTTTTCAAAGTCGTCTGCTACTGATCTGTCATATTATACAGTGGGAAAGCGTTAAGAAGGGCCCATTGTATAAGAGCTGTAGGAATTAAAATATAATAAGTGTGACCACAGTTCTCCTAAACAGATTAACACCCTATTACTAAATTGTGACCCGGCGCTATGTTTATAGGACTAAATTAAAGGTTTTTATTTGGTATTAGAAGGATTTCAGAACTTGGAGTTGGTGATTGTTTGTCTTTCATTGATATTTTAGTATATGCTTTTAGTAAGACAAACACCAATGAAAAAGTTGTAATATGCTGTAATTATTAATCCTTAACCCTTTCCCTCATACGACAATTCTGCAGCAGACGACTTTGAACGTATTTTGTCAAAACATAGAAAATATCTATAGTTGAATGGATAACCTATGACTAAAAGTGGAAAACATTGTGACAAAAGGAGAAATTGCACGTTTTGTGCAATTTCTTCTTTTGTTACTATGTTTTCAAAAAGCCGTCTGCTGCAGAGGCGTCAGAAAGCGTCTATATGAGGGAAAGGGTTAAGGACGGTGGTGACAAATTTTAGTTTTCTGGGCGTTTTGTACTGTTTTCAACATTATTTCAGTTATGTCATGGTTAAGTAAATAAAAGTTGTTTCATGAATTAATTGTTAAACCTTTCCCTCATACGACAATTCTGCAGCAGACGACTTTGAACGTATTTTCTCAAAACATAGAAAATCTCCATAATTGAATGGATAACCTATGACAAAAAGTGGAAAACATTGTGGCAAAAGAAGAAATTGCACGTTTTGTGCAATTTCTTCTTTTGTCACTATGTTTTCAAAAAGCTTTCTGCTGCAGAGGCGTCAGAAAGGGTCTATATGAGGGAAAGGGTTAATCTGATGCATACAATTTTTGATGCTTCGTCAGCTATAACTCAAACTTGTTCAATGTTGGGTTATATTTACTCGGAAATTATATCCATATACCTTTAAACCCTTCCCCACATGCAACAATTCTGCAGCAAACATCTTTGAACACATATCTTATTAAAAACATGAAAAGTCTCTATATATATGAAGGTTTACTTACTGTCAAAAGTTGAAAATATTGTGGCAAAAGGAGAAATTGCTCCTTTGAGCAATTTCATCTTTTGTCACAATGTTTTCAAAAAGTCGTCAAGTGCAGATCCTGGCGTCAGAAAGCGTCTGTATTAGGTCAAGGGTTAAGATAGCCTATGATTGGTTCAAGAAATTAAACAGGCAAAACCTCCTATCCATAAAGAACTGACTTAAATTCTGGCAATTTATAATGGTTGTGGACATTCCTTTCCCACATACAACAAATCTGCAGTAGACGACTTTTGAAAAAACTTAGAAGGCAGCAGACGGCTATTTGAAAACATAGTGACAAAAGAAGAAATTGCACAAAACGTGCAATTTCTTCTTTTGCCACATTATATTTTCCACTTTTTGTCATAGGTTATCCATGCAATTATGGAGATTTTCTATGTTTTGACAAAATACGTTCAAAGTCGTCTGCTGCAGAATTGTCGTATGAGGGAAAGGGTTAATTTGTCATGATGCTTTCAAATTTTATCAACTGCAAGGGTCACACATTTATGATGTAGAGTTCATGATTCAAGATGGTAATTCTATACAGAAAAGAAATTGATACGTTGAATAACTGGTGTTAGACGAATGTACCTTTATATTACAAAAGCTATTGTTAAAACAATATTTCACACAGAGCCCTTGTCTCTGTCAGCCAACTATTTTTTGACAGACAATTGACAGTTTATTATGCCAATATAGTATTGAATCTGTCACTCAAGTAGCAGATTATATTGACAGCTTTAACTTATAGTACTGTCATCTAATGCTCAATCCCCCTTTCCCACGTACATCAAATCTGCAGCTGATGACTTTGTTAAGTAGAATAAAATAATTGAAAACATTATGGCAAAAGGAGAAACTAGTCATTAATTTCTAATTTTGCTACAATATTTTCCAAAATTTGTTTTCTGCAGAATCCAAAATATATCTGCAAGTGAGAAAGAGTTAACTGGTCAATGAAATATTCCTGCTAGTAAAAATTGCCACTATAGCCCAGTAGTTATATATAATTATGGCTTTAATCAAAACTGCGCATGGCAAAGAGATTATAGCTAAATTAAAATACAGATATATCTTAAATTTGAATTTTGCCTTAATCCTTCTCTTAATGGATAGGTTGTCATATTGACAAAGTGAGTAGGGGGATAAACATTTCTTCATCAAATTTTGAGTCACCTAGAGACAATAGATTTAAGTTGTCAGATGTTGGATACAAAATGGCATACATGCAGATTGAGGGTGTAAGTGCAACTTTGCTGCAAAAGGGGATTGTGATATATGTCTTGTCACGTGCAAGCATTTACCTTCAAGGGCTTAACCCTTTCCCTCATATAGACGCTTTCTGATGCCTCTGCAGCAGATGGCTTTTTGAAAACATAGTGACAAAAGAAGAAATTGCTCAAAAAGGTTTTCCATATTCAATTATAGAGATTTTATATCTTTTGACAAAATATGTTTAAAGTCGTCTGCTGCAGAATTGTCTTATGAGGGAAAGGGTTAATGTGACCCTTAAAGAATCAAGATGGATCACCTATGCATACTGAAACATTCTTCAAAACTGTTTGGAATTATTTTGACATAAGTATATATTAATCTTGTCTGAACAGTCAATAAACTTAACCCTTTCCCACATACAACAATTCTGCTGCAAAAATATTGAAATCCTCTTTGAGAGTATACTTGTATTATTTTTAAATTGACTTGAAATTATTGTGACATGTAAAATGTTGTCCGCTGCAGATCGATGCCTCTGTTAGTGGGAAAAGATTAAAACCTCCAAAAGTTGTTGTATAGTTAGATACTTTTCTTTTTTTTTAAAAGCAGTGAGTCAGGATCTAATTGCTTACATTCCTTATTTTGATTGCGACGCATTGGTTATGGTTGAGATCCCTTGGGCAAGGCACATTTCCTAGCCTAGTATTACTGGTTTGTTTATCCAGGTATCATAACCCTAACCCTAACCCTAACCCTAACTGTCATGGCGATATACTGAAATACATGTATTGTTAAAAATGGCGTAAAAGCAAAATAAAACAAATAAATATCCTTATTTCGAGACAATTTTACTGAGCTTGTAATTTCTTATAACCAAGTTATAACATGCATGTTACACACACAATGAGCACTTATGCCACTGAGTATTTTCATTTCAATTTAATAATAATTATCATACTTTCATTTGTAAAGATTTCTCATTATGTTTCACTAGATGTTTCTAATTTGTCTGCTGAAAATTTGTTGTTTCTCGGAAAGGGTTAAGGAAATAAACCCTTGGACATAATAATATAATTAAATGCATCAACTATTGATTTCTCCAAAAAACATTGCTAATTTCTTGCCTATAATATAAACTCATAAATTTTGAACTTTTGAGTTGTAAACATGATGTGGGAAATGGGAAAAAATGCTCATTATGATCAATTTATGCTCTTGCTACACTGTTTTCAAAAGTGTCTGCTGCAGAGGCATCAGAAAATGTCTGTATGTTGGATAGGTTTAAGGTGATGGGAATAGGGTAAATTCATTGTGTTTCCTCGTCTTTCGTACATGCACTCATGTTTATTGTGTATGTGAAAGGCTGCGTTAATAGCGTCCCCGCAGTCAATGTACACATTATCCGCGATAACAAACTTTGATCAAACAAGTTTATTTACACGCTGCATGGGTATTCATGGCTAGTTTATTGATAGGCAACTTTGTATCTTGATTCAAGCTACAAAATTAGATTACATGTTTTCAAAAGAGAACATAATTTTATATTTTTGCTGAAACAGCCAGACATTTTAACCCTTTCCCTTTAAATATAAGAAATCTGCAGCAGATGTCTTTAAAAGGATCTGTTATGGCAATCTGTTATGGCATTAGTGAATATAAAAATTGAATAAAGAAGAAAATATTCGGGCAAATGGCAAAATGGCTCATCAAGAGCAGTTTCTTCATTTTCCACAATGTTTTCAAAAGCTGTCCACTGCATATGCAACAAAATGTGTCTATAGGAAAGGGAGGGTCAGAATAAGACACCCATGGACTTTATAATTGAAACTCAGAGTTATCATACTGGCAAATTGATGAAATGATTTAGGTTGATGATCAATTCACTATGGGCTGACAAAATTGTATTTTCGCCATTCATAAATAATCTTAAAAGATATTCAATTCATGCTTAAGTAGCCATTTCTGCCCTTTATATAGACTATTAACCCTTTCCCTCATATGACAATTCTGCAGCAGACGACTTTGAACATATTTTGTCAAAAAATGGAAAATCTCTTTAATTGAATGGATATATCAGTATGACTAAAAGTGGAAAACATTGTGTCAAAAGGAGAAATTGCTCGTTTTGAGCAATTTCTTCTTTTGTCACTATGTTTTCAAAAAGCAGTCTGCTGCAGAGGCTCAGAAAGTGTCTATATGAGGGAAAGGGTTAAGATTAAAGATTGACATACATATGATAAATTATTGACTGTATTCACTTGACAATTACCAGACCTTTTGATGTACATATGTCAAAATAATGCTTCCGTATGTTGGAAAGGGTCAAGTTTAATGATTCAAACTTTATGATTAAAATACCAACTTTAATCTAACATATAACCTAAAGTAGTTTCAAAGGCTCTTTAAACAAAAGCTTAGTTATTGAACAGAGTAGCTAGTAAACAATGTTGCAAAAGGGGAAATTGCTCATCATGAGCAATTTCTTCTTTTTCCACATTGTTTACAAATGTTATCTGCTGCAGAGGTGTAAAAATTCATCTGCAGGTGGGAAAGGTGGGAAAGGATTAATTAATGCATTATAAACAGTTGAAAACTGTGTGGTATGAGGAGAAATGGCTCATCATGAGCTACTTCTTATTTTGCCACAATTTTTTCAAATGTTATCTGCTGCAGATGTATCAGAATTTCGGAAAGCGTCTGTATGTTGGTAAGGTATGGCTTAAAGGCCCAAGTATCCCATTAGTATCCTTGATGACACCCATCTAAACCTGTCATGAAATCATGTTATCTTGTCTAACATCTCATGGCTCTCTCACATTGAAATCCATTTCAATTTTTAAAATTAATTGAGTATAATTTACTACACCGGCTTATCCAGGTCAATCAGATATCTGACCGCAGCAGTCTGAATGAGTGACCACTGACCACCCAAATGATGAATTTTACCCACCCACCCCATTCATGTATAGATCAATTTACTCTTTAACCCTTTCCCTCATACGACAATTCTGCAGCAGACGACTTTGAACATATTTTGTAAAATAATGGAAAATCTCTATAATTGAATGGATAACCAGTATGACTAAAAGTGGAAAACATTGTGACAAAAGGAGAACGTTTTGTGCAATTTCTTCTTTTGTTACTATGTTTTCAAAAAGCCGTCTGCTGCAGAGGCGTCAGAAAGCGTCTATATGAGGGAAAGGGTTAATCCCACATACAACATATTGGGAGAAAAAGCCTTTGGAAGCGTCTTGGCTAAAAATTAAAAAATCTCAATGAATATGCGTAGGTGAATAGGTGAACTGCATTCAGAAATAGATAAACCCTTTCCCACAAACAGACACCTTTGGATGCCTCTACTGCAAACAGCATTTGAAATCATTGCGGCAAAAGCAGGAACACTTCCCATAAGGAGTCACTGATGTCACCACCTTCAACTCCATTCGATAATTGATTGTATTTTATGTAACTTTAAAGGTTTTCAAATGCATCTGCTGTAATGTTGCAGAAAGAGATAAACATCATTAGATTCGGTTAAAATCCTGTTAGAAAAGGAAGGAAATTGTAGTCTTATACCCCACAAAACAGATATATGTTTTTATATATGTTTACATTAATCATTACATAAATAACCCTCTGGTATGTAAAGAATGAGGAATGTTGAGGCGTCACATAAATTGGGTGTTAAATCGAACAGGTGAATGTTGGGTCTACTGTCATTATAAGTACGGATAAATAATTTTCTTGTAATGGTCATCTTGAATTAACCCATTCCCTCATATAATGACACTTCTGCAGCAGACGACTTTGAACATATTTTGTCAAAACATAGGTTATCCATTCATAACCTATGACTAAAAGTGGAAAACATTGTGGCAAAAGGAGAAATTGCACGTTTTGTGCAATTTCTTCTTTTGTCACTATGTTTTCAAAAAGCCGTCTGCTGCTGAGGCGTCAGAAAACGTCTATATGGGGGAAAGGGTTAAATTCATATGTTTTGGGAAGTCTTTGAAATATACCAATTGTACCGATATAGAAGATTTTAGGAATATTATGATTATTCAACATTTGAAAACTCTTCGACTTTGATGAGTAATTATCTATTTTTTACCACAATGTTTTCTTCTTTTAACGGTATATAAAATTTCCTTTGTCATTATTTTGCACGTCATTCATCAAATGGTTTCAAAGGTGTTGTAGCAGTTGAAGCGTCCGCCTTGAGAGTGGGAGACTTAGGGTTTGATCCCCACAGTCTGGTGAGAAAATAGGATAAAATTTATAAAATCCGTGACGGTGTTGTGTTAGAGGATCCAACTCGAGCGCGGGAAGCTCTGGCTTCAATCCAAGGCCGGGTCTTATCAAAGACTATAAAAATGGTATTTTCCTTCCATGGCACTCGCTGGTCTGACTCTCTGGTGTCAGGATAATCCTATGAGTAGTTCTCGTAACTTAACCAAAAAATTGTTGAAAGTGGCATAAAAAGACCATTCAAACATAGAAACTATTATGAATACCTTTATATTTGTCACATCAAAAATAGGATTATAATGTTTGCTGTTGCATGCCTTAGATTATTGTCTTTGCGTGTTATATCATTTAGGAAATTAGTCATCTATAGATAACAGAAAGGTTTAATTTTTGCATTTTTTTCTTCACTATTTTGCATTTCATATTATGTAGTAGTATTATGTAGTTCTCGTATTACTACTGTGTGTTTATGATAATTACCCTTCTATAATCTATTGAACAAATTAACCTCGCAGATTTAAAAGAGTGAAGAAATGGTTGAGTGTCACAGTGACAGGTTGAACCCATTTCCCCACGTACAAACACTTTCTGACACTGCAGCAGCAGAAGGCTTTTGAAAACATTACAACATTTATAGAGAGTTTCCATATTTTTGGCTAAATAATTTCAAAACAAGCAATATTTTCTTCTTTTGTCACCATGTTTTCACCTCAATTCAATTATTGTTCTTTCATTTAACCCTTTCCCTCATAAAGACGCTTTCTGACGCCTCTGCAGCAGACAGCTTTTTGAAAACATAGTGACAAAAGAAGAAATTGCTCAGAACGAGCTATTTCTCCTTTAGTCACAATGTTTTCCACCTGTAGTCATAGGTTATCCATTCATTTATAGATATTTTCTATTGTTTGACAAAATATGTTCAAAGTCGCCTGCTGCAGAATTGTCGTATGAGGGAAAGGGATAAAGGGGTTTTCTGTGCTTTTCTTTTCTTAGACGTTTTCAAAGTTGTCTGCTGCAAATTTGTTGTATGAGGGAAAGGGTTATGTTGACACCTGGGGTCACACTTCTAACCAGGTAGAAGGGTCTTCAATGAGTTATTTTAAGTATGGATAATTATCAATGGGCCCGGAATAATCTCTATAAAGTAGAAGCATCCATGCATGTATATATTGTGGGTAGGGATTATAACCGCAGAATATATGTAGAAACTGTCAACTGTGTCATATAATAAGAGGGTATGCTCTATATCTATTACTCAGAAGATCAAATATGTGCATAAATCACATAAAAACAAAGTCAAAATACCTGAGTCTATAGATGTCAGCAGACTTAACCCTTTCCCACATGCAGAGTTATTTTTACTTATCTGGAGCAGCCTACGTTTGGAACCATGCTGCATGCAGTGTGGGAAAAGGGGAAATTGCTGATAATGCCACAATGTTTTCACCTCTCATCAATAATTCAACTTTCATTTACAGATATTTTTCATGGTTTAGTCAAGAGGTTTTTTGAAGTCTTCTGCTGCAGAATTTTGTTTGTATATGAGAAAGGGTTAAATGTGCACCGTATGTGGTATTTTTAACCCTTTCCCTCATACGACAATTCTGCAGCAGACGACTTAGAACATATTTTGTCAAAACATAGAAAAAACTCCATAATTGAATGGGTAACCTATGACAAAAAGTGGAAAACATTGTGGCAAAAGGAGAAATTGCACGTTTTGTGCAATTTCTTCTTTTGTCACTATGTTTTCAAAAAGCTGTCTGCTGCAGAGGCGTCAGAAAGCGTATATATGAGGGAAAGGGTTAAAGCCTTCTGCTTTGGAATTAATTTAATATTTTGAAAGTGTTGAACATTTTGAAAAATTAATACTTTTCCTACTATATTTTCATTCACATTCAAGTCATAATTAGGTCATATAAGTAATTCACATGAGAGGTGAGAAAACCATAATTATCAGGTATACTTACAATTTCCCACTTACAACAAATCTGCAGCAGACGACTTTGAAAACATCTTGGCAAAGTTTATAATGGATAATGGAAAGTCTTAAATCATTGAGTAGAGTTGAAAATATTGTTGCAAAAGAAGAATTGCTCATCTTCTATTGCCACAATGTATTCAAAAGTAGTCTGCTGCGTCTGCAGGTGGGAAAGCGTTAATTAAGATTTCTAGATACATCCTCTCACTGAAAGCTACAAGTTGTTCCAGAAACATCCAGAAACATCCAGAAACCTATTTGAAAAAGTTGAACAAGATGACAATATAATGGCTTACTTTTCATGTGACATGGACAGTTTGTTTTCATACTTATTAGTCTATTTTTAACTGGACTCAGGGTCATTTAAAAAGGGAGTGTCTTAATTCAGACATCTACCCTGCCCTAAATCAACTGAAACTGAAAAACATGTTTAACAAAAAAACCAGTGTTTCTTGTGAAAATAACCTGTTTTCATCGAAATAGAATGGGTTTTCACACTAAACATTTTAGTGTTTGTTTGAATAGTCCTGGTAATTGGAGATAATGAAACCTGAATGTAAATGTTTATGCTTGACTGAGAGACATTTGGAAAATTAAACAAAAAAGTGATTCACATTTTAACCATTATATAATATGATTGGCTTGAATTCTTATGCTTGAAAAACATTGAAACTATTAGTACGGTATATTGTTTTGAATAGAATAGAAAACATTGGGGGAAAAGAAGAAATTGGTTGTAATAAACAATTTCTCATTTGTTCACAATGTTTTTTGCTTTTTAGATGTCTGAGAAGTTTAAACTTATATTGAACTCTAACAACAATAATGAGTGAACATAATAATGTTAGTATTGGCCAAAATGATATGCTAATTGACTAAACTGGGAACTATGGGAACACTATATGAATAGAACAGATGTGACCATAAAATTGAATAGATTTCCGCTCATCTTACACCTAACTAACTTGTGGGGAAACATGTACAGAAAAGAAAAACATTACATATTACATGAATATAGATTGAAAGATAAATTAGGAATACCATGTATGAATAAATTGAAATTGCAACTGTTACAATTCGGTGTCTCCAACATTTACATTCTGTATGTCAATAATCCCTTTCCTACATACAACAGATCTGCAGCAGACGATTTTGAAATAGTGTATGCAAAACTAGGTACAATCTGTTCAAATGAAAGTACATGTACAGTATATTATGATTGGATAGATTTGAAAAGATTGTGGCAAATGAAGAAACTTCTAATAATGACCAATTCTCTTTTTGCCACAATTTTCGAAATTCATCGTTGGTTTTAACCCTTTCCCTCATACGACAATTCTGCAGCAGACTACTTTGAACGTATTTTGTCAAAACATAGAAAATCTCCATAATTGAATGGATAACCTATGACAAAAGGTGGAAAACATTGTGGCCAAAGGAGAAATTGCACGTAAATTGCACGTTTTGTGCAATTTCTTCTTTTGTCACTATGTTTTCAAACTATGTGAGTTTGAATCCCGGCTCGACCATCTTTCTTTCCGACGTTTGACAAAAGTCATTGCGACATGCGTCATTCATCTTCCACCAATGGGCTAAGTCTATGTGGAAAAGCAGCCAGTTGCTTGGGAAGATTGTTGTGTGGATCAGACTACTGGTGTGCGAAAACCAGGAAACACATGAGTAGGTGAACTGGCCGCCGTGATATGACTGAGAAATTGTTAAAAACGGCATTAAACCCCAATCAATCAATCAATTATTTTTAACCCTTTCCCACATACAGCAAACCTGCAGCAGACGACTTTGAAAGCATGTTCGAAAACACCTGGCAAATCTCTATAAATGATGGTACAATAACTGAAAAAAATTGAAAACATTTTAGCAAATGGAGAAATTGCTCGTCTTGAGCAATTTCTCCTTTTGCCAACATGATTTCAAAAGCCGTCTGCTGCAGAGGCGTCAGAAAGTGTCTATATAAGGGAAAGAGCAAATAACTCTTAAATTTCATATCAGGTAAACAGTTAATCCTTTCTCACATGCCGTAACCCAGGCTGATGCTGGCATGTCCAGCAGATGGCTTTTGAAAACATTCTGGCAAAAGGAGAAATTGCTCATGGTGTAATTATACATTATTTTCCATATTTATATCTTGATGTTTTCAAAGTAATATTGTGCTGCAGATTTGGTAAAGAAGTGACAGTGACCCCTGGACTTTACAACTCACTCTGAAGTGGCCATTTGGGAAGTTGATTACTAGAGTGCTGATATCATATCCGGATAAACATGTTAACCCTTTCCCACATACAATAAATCTGCAGCAGATGACTTAGAAATCATCTGGAGAATAAGATATAAAATCTCTTTATATAAAAGTCTAGTTTTAGAATAGAGTTGAAAATATTGTGGCAAAAGGAGAAATTGCTCATTGCACAATGTTTTCAAAAGACGTCAGCTGCAGAGGCGTCAGAAAGTGTCTATATGTGGGAAAAGGTCTTTCCTTCATTTTGACAATTCAGACCCATTACATATTAAAGCATTTGGGAGAAGTATTTTTAAGAACAAAAAACAATCATGTATGTTATTTGTAGAAAACATTGTGGGAAAAGCTTATTTATAATTTACCAAATGAGTAATTGTTGCATGTTTTCATGAGCTTGTAGATCTGTTTTTAAGTTGTCCGCTACAAAGATGTTTTGTCTGTATCAGGGAAAGGATACGATTATGAAGGGGGGAAGCTACTGATAAGTAAAATAGACTCATACATTTAAACTTTGTAAACAGTGACCTAATTACTGGGTCACTTCAATGACTTTGTCAACACAACTGATCACATTGTTTTGCACTTTGTGGGCATTTTCATCCTTTTGTGTAGGTCATTATATGGACAGTGTCAAACAAAATGGGGTCTTGTAGCACATAGGGATGGTGAGGACTCAGGAAAGCCTATGCATATGCACAGTCTCACAAAAGTCTAGAAAGCCATTGATGACTTATACCTTACAACCCTTTCTTATATACAATAAATCTGCAGCAGACAACTTTGAAAACAATTATAAAGACAAAAAAGTGGAAAATCAGTTTAAGTGAACAGTAATAATTGAAGTGTTGAAAACATTTTGGCAAAAGGAGAAATTGCTCAATATAATGAGCAATGATTTCATAAGTTGTCTGCTTCATGTGTGTCAGAATTTCTCAGGGTTAATGACAAACTAGAGGTGTTACTAAGCTCCACTGGATCCATTCCCATAGGTTTATGAAGTGCCAAAGACGGGATACCATTATTATATATATATATAGAGCCCTTTCGTCTGACATGGCTCACATTTGACCTGTTATGACACATTCTTGATATGACCCATGCTGTGTGAAGACTAACCAACTGTGACCTAGCTTGCAGTGTAGACTCAGATCATATACTCACCGAAGATCTTTCATTTTGGTGATGGTCATGGTCACATATCCTATGGTCAGTCTCTCTACTGGTTTCAAAAGCTGAGACACTAATCCATTATGTTGGTTCTTTGTTCTTCTGACAGAAGCTTTCACAGCATATGAATCTCAATTCACCGCAGACACATTAACCCTTTCCCCCATTCCTGACAATTCTGCAGCAGACGACTTTGAACGTATTTTGTCAAAACATAGAAAATTTCCATAATTGAATGGATAACCTATGACAAAAAGTGGAAAACATTGTGACAAAAGGAGAAATTGCACGTTTTGTGCAATTTCTTCTTTTGTCACTGTTTTCAAAAAGCCGTCTGCTGCAGAGGCGTCAGAAAGCGTCTATATGAGGGAAAGGGTTAATACTTTATTCAGACCACTGCACTCAAAAGCAAGTAGATATGGTATCTTCGCAAATGTTCGCATATAATCTTGGGAACGAATTAATCGATTTACCTGTCATGAATGCATCCGGACTGGATTATATAGACACTCTTGAAGTACCTTATGTCTTCCTACCTTTTCCATAGCAGAGGTCCAAATGATTTACTCACATGTCCTTGGTCAATTTATTTTTACAAATATATTGAATAATGACAGTCAGCACAGCATGGAACCAGACCAGGTGACACATTCGCTCCAGGCTCTGTACGATTGGCTACTCAACTCAACTTGATATTTCTAGAACGGGTAAATCACCCTTCCAACAGAACAAAATTATCAAGGATCAATCAATTAATCAATCTAGACATATTATATTTATTAAATTTATAGGTGCAGCTGAGAGTGGTAAAAGTACACTGGTCAAGCAGATGAAAATAATACACAGTGACGGATTCTCATTTGATGAACTTCTATCTTTTAAGGTGAGTGAACAATCTAAAATCTAAATTATATATTACGTTTTTAGCTCGACTTTTGAAAAAAACGAGAGCTATTGTCATGACCCCAGGCGTCGGCGGCGGCGGTGGCGTGGTCGTCCGGTTAAGGTTTTTTGTTTAGCTCATTTTTTTTTTTCTGTTTTCTCCCTATCAGTCGAGCGTCTGTGCAGAGCGCGGTGCTCTTGTTTTTGCTTTAAAATGTTTCCAAAACAGTCAATGAATTATTATCATATCAGGTTACATAAGTTCTTAAGAATGTTAAGGATGAACTGTTACCCTTTCCCCGTGTAGAGGCATCTGCATTGCAGCACATTACTTTTGAAAACATTTTTGCAAGAGGAAAATTTCTTATAATGACCAATTTCTTCTTTTGCCATAATGTATTCAACTCTACTCAATTAAAGTATCCGTTTACTTCCATTTATAGAAATTTTTCATATTTTTGCCAAGATGTTTTCAAATAAATCTGCTGTAGATTTGCTGTATGTGAGAAAAAGGATAAATAAAATGACAAGGGTGGTACTACCAATGATACTCAGTGAGGGATTCAACTATATAGATGTTGCATTGTGAAGTTTTGATTGTTGTTTAATTGGATGACTAATTAGATATCAAATAATTAAATTGTTTCCGATTGGTTCAATACACAATTGTCTTAAAACAGACAGGTGTGTCCCCTGAACCCTTTCCCACATATGACAAATCTGCAGCAGATGACACTTAAAAGATCTTGTTAAAAACTGAGAAAATCTCTATATATGAAAGTATAATTAATAGAAATAGTTAAAAACAAAGTGGCAAAAGGTAAAATTGCCTATCATGAACAATTTTTCCTTTTGCCACAATGTTTTCAAAATGTGTCTGTTTGTGTGAAAGGGTTGAAATAAGAACATAAAGGAAGAGCTGTTCCCTAATAAGGGATCAAGTATTAACTTGACAATTTGTAATGCACATCTCATGTTGTCAATTAATGTATTTACACCCTCTTTCCCACAAACAATATCTCGGGGAAAATATGGAAAATCTCAGTATTTGAAAGAACATTTTATTGAATAGAATTTCGCATACTTGTTTATTTATAAAATATACCACCTTGTGCATCCCAAATGTTACTCGGATATACTATAAAGCTGTAGTTGAACTGATTTTACTTATATACCATAAAGCTGCAGTGTAAGAATGCACTGTGCAACAGAGACGACTCGGATAAGTTTGTACATTCATAATCATCTTATCTAGGTATGATCTTTATTCTTTGTAACCATTCTGAAGTAATTAAAGCAATGCAGAAGCAAGCAGATTATGGAAATATAAAATTAACCCTTTCACACATGCAAATGATTGAAAAGAGTCCAAGCTGTATCAAAAGAAGAAATTTATTATTATTAGCAATACATCTCCATTTGCAACAATGTCTTTCAATGTTATTTGCTGCAGATGCGTCAAGATGCATTTGAATGTGGGAAAGGGTTGAACTGTGAGTATGCTACAGGATCTAAATTGTCACAATCGTTAAATTCAGGCCAGTACTCTGTTTTCCTGTGAATAAGCTTGTGTTTTGATTTTGGGTGATGATATATGTTGATAACCATCTTAATTACTGTTTTAGTAATTAACAAACTGTGTTGTGATATATGTCACGCCAATGACAGCTGGTTTGATTCATGTACTTTGTTTACTTTGTGAGTATTGTACATGACAAGTTAGCTATTTCATTTAGCTGCTTAACCTTTTCCTTCCTTCACACGACAATTCTGCAGCAGATGAATTTGAACATATTTTGTCAAAAAATAGGAAATCTCTATACTTGAATATTATAACCTATGACTAAAAGTGGATAACATTCTGGCAAAAGGAGAGCAATTTCTTCTTTTGTTACTATGTTTTCAAAAAGCCGTCTGCTGCAGAGGCGTCAGAAAGCGTCTACATGAGGGAAAGGGTTAACCTTTTCCCACATACAACAAATCTGCTGCAGATGTCTTGGAAAGTTTCTAAATAAGAATATGGAAAATCTCTACAAATGTGATCAATACAGAAATAGTGAAATCAGGATGATTATCTCATTCCCACAAACAATAAATTTCCAACGGATGACTTTGAAAATACTTGTACGTAAAAACACAGACAGTTCTCTTTAAATGAAAGTATAATTATTAAATAGAAATACAAACTTTGTGGCAAAAGGAGAAATTGCTCATTATGACTTATGAGCAATTTCTCCACTTGCCTCAATGTTTTCAAAGGTCTTCGTCCAAATGCGTCTGTAGATGGAAAAGGGTTTAAAACACAATAGTTAAACTGGTAACCTTATAAATATGGCACTTATAGAGACATCTGCTTTAAAAACATCTACAGAAAAAGTGTAACGTCAAGTAAATTGGAAGAAGAATTTTGGTACAGTCAGTTAACCCTTTCCCTCATACGACAATTCTGCAGCAGCCTGACTGAACATATTTTGTCAAAAAATTTAAAATCTCTATAATTGAATGGATAACCTATGACTTAAAGTGGAAAACATTGTGGCAAAAGGAGAAATTGCTCGTTTTGAGCAATTCTTCTTTTGTCACTGTTTTCAAAAAGCCGTCTGCTGCAGAGGTGTCAGAAAGCGTCTACATGTATATGAGGGAAAGGGTTAAAAGCAATATTTTTCTGTTCCAACTGTGTTTTTGATAGTCTGCTATCAATGTGTCTAGTGGTATAAGGAAAAGGGTTTTAAAATATCTCAAAGTAGCTTTACTGCTACTGTTTTCATTTTTACCACAAATGGCTAAATCTCACGCTAATACAGCATGAAGGTACTGGGTGGGCTATGTGCTTCATATTTCACTCTATCGTCCATTTTCACTCATTTAATGACCCAATAAATGTTACAAGTATAGGGATATCATCATAAAATTTGGTTTATGTACTTTTTAACCCCCCCTCAAGCTGAAAGGCAAGCTTTCGATACCCTTCATTCATAATTACTATTACAAGCAAACTTAAGTTCCGAATTTCAATTTGAGAAAAACGGAAAGGCAGTTATGTCCTTAATTATTATCTGTTTTACATAATGTGGTCTCTTGAATAATTTTGCAAAAAATCTATTTGTAATGGGGAAAGTGTCACCAATTTCTTTTAAACATTTGAAGATTTTAACGTAAGAAATGTGTTTCTGTTTCTATCTGATCTCTGTCTTCCTCCTATTGCAGCAGCAGCACCATCAAAAACAGCTAGCAGTACCATTTTAATTATTCTGCTTAAGAAGTTCCTTTTTACTTTAATCAGATTTTAAGGAAAATTAGAGGCTAAGCTTTTGATTTTAAGGTAAAACACAAAATACCATAACTATATTTGTTGTTAAGTGTAAAACTTTGAACGTGTGATGATTTAGTAAGTTTCAAAATTTAATTTAGAAATAAAAATAGTTTGTCATCATTGTCTGTGCTGCAAAAGTAGATGTCAGCCTATTATATCTGTTAGCTGTCCAGTCATACAATAAATCTACAGCAGATGACTTTGAAAGCATCAGGGTAAAAATATGGAAATTCTCTATAAATCAAAATGTAAATATTGAATCAAGTTGAAAACATTGTAGCAAAATGAGACATTGCTAATCATGAGCAATTTCTCTATTTGCCACAATGTTTTCAAAAGTTGACTGCAGCGCATTATGCTTCTAAATGCATCTGCAAGTGAGAGAGAGTGGTTAAGTACCGTAAGAGCTGTCTATTCTGAAAGGTTAAAAATAATGGTTGTTCCATTACCTGTTATGGTAATTTGTAGACCTTTCTAAGGTAAAAAAAAAGTAAAGAAAACCATGGCAATATTGAAATATAGGGAACTAAGTTACAGCTGTCAAGGTCATTGTAGGTCACACTTTTGGGTAATTGTAAGGATTAAGTTATAATGGCTTAGTTGTATTTTAAACTTATATTTTTGTACATATAGCCCCAATAGGTCAAAGAAACTTAATATAATGGTAAATAAAGCATCATAAAATCTGCTGGACTCAGTTGCAGCTCCAATGTAAAGGTCACTGAGGGTCACCGCGGACTCTTCAAGTTGTGTTTTAAACTTTTTATAGCTACAGCTCCATTGTATTATTTAGGTCACTGAGGGTCACCGGATTCTTCAAGTTGTGTTTTAAACTTTTTACAGCTACAGCTCCAATGTAAAGGTCACTTGGGGTCACACTCTTCAAGTTGTGTTTTAAACTTTTTACAGCTACCAGGCGCGTAGCTAGGCTTAAGAAATATTTTGAGACTTCCCAAAAGTGAAAATGAAACAATTGCGAAAAATGCAATAAAAACTGGACCCTAAGGAGGGTAAGGGTGAAAACGGACAAATCAGAACAATTCAGACATGATCAAAATGTCACATGAATAATCTATATTTATTGATAATATTAGATGTCCTATGTAGTTTGTATACAGTCATATAGTATTTTCATATTGTACATGGGAGTACGATATTCGAAGTATATTGTTGGAGCGAATTGTGGTCCGTGCCATTTATTTGGATCTGAGAAGAGATCGCTAGTGTCCCAACCTGCAACAATCAACCGACCCAAGCAATCTTGGCAAGGTTATCCCCGCTCACATTGAGTGCAAAACACATGCGCATCCGCTTGAAGAGGCTGAACACTTCACTGCAGTTATGTCTGGAATTAAGAAAAGTATTGCCCAATCAGTTTCCTATGCCAATGATGTCCTAGTTAGCAAGAACAGACATGTATTACAAGGCATAATTGATACAATTATACCCTTTGTTGTAAACACAATCTAGCTATACATGGTCATAAGGATACAAATAGTAACTTTAAAGCACTTTTAGAATAAAAGCCAAATATAACCCTGTGCTGCGTGATCATTTGAAGAACGGTGACGCGATACACTTCATCCGCTATACAAAATGAAGTAATCACGATATGCGGGGATCAAATCAGTGAGGAAATGCAAAAGTGTTCCGTTCTTTTGGGTTTATGACAGACGAAGCCACTGACGCGTTACTATGGAGCGTGGCGCTCTGTTTAAGGTACTTCGACCATACAACCAAGTCGGTTAGGCTACGATTGAGCATCCAACATGTCCGGAAAGTTCCGTGGTGTTCGAGCGAGTTCGGCAGATAATTCCCGATGCAGCCAGTGTACAACCACTAAAAAGCTCACTGTCCAAACCTTGCTATAGCATGCGTCCGAGGAGTCACTTGCCAGAAACATGATAAAGACCGTTCAAGAAGTGACATTCCTGTTTTACTTCGGGCAAACGGTTGTTGCGTTTTCATGAAACTAAGTAAGCATAATTAACACACATGGAAAATCGGACTAAATTACAGTCGCACTTAACACTTGCAAATGCTCGTATACGACGGTCGTTGACAGCTTAGATGACCTCTTACTTAACTATGGTGATTCCAAAGCCGGGGCATATGAACTGCGATCACTCAGTTCGGTTTCTTCGAGGTTTCACTTTTGTTGAAGTGCCAGTCAATGTTGGTAAAAATAAATTCCGAATGCTGCAAACGTTTTTAGGGTATTTTGTGTAGATATGCCGTACATAAGGGTATCAAGTGGGCTCATTTAGAAATTGTGAAATATACCTCAGAAGTCACCTGAGCCCATATAGACAAAAAAAATTCCCGGGGGAGCCCCCCTAGAATGGTGCGTAGTCCACAAATCGACCCAGCTACGCGCCTGGCTACAGCTCCAATGTAAAGGTCACTTGGGGTCACACTCTTCAAGTTGTGTTTTAAACTTTTTACAGCTACAGCTCCAATGTAAAGGTCACTTGGGGTCACACTCTTCAAGTTGTGTTTTTAACTTTTTACAACAGTTACTACAGCTCCAATGTAAAGGTCACTGGGGGTCACACTCTTCAAGTTGTGTTTTAAACTTTTTACAACTGTAACAGCTACAAGATAATGTTCACTGAGGGTCACTGCACTCTTCAATTGTGTTTTAATCTTATATTTTTACAACTGCTTTTACAGCTCGAATGTTGATGACAGCTGACAAACTGATAAGGCATCGTAGAGACAGGCATAAGCTCTAATATCAAGGTCACTGTAGGTCAAGTTGTTCTTTAAAATTATATTTGTTATTTAACTTTAATTTTACAAGTACTTTGAATAGTCCAGAAGAGCTGTCCTATGACGACAGCTCTTGTTTCTTTGCTAGTTCATATTTACAAGAAAACGATCAATTTAACAAGGATCATATTTTTTTTATTTTGGAAAAAGTCTTATTTGAATTTTTTTCATGCATTAAAAGTAACAGTGTCTGCTTTTAAACATCAACTCAAACTAATTATATATATAAAACATTACTAAGGTACTAAGGAGGCAAGTTTAAGATTTATTTTATTGAACTGCTAAAATTAACTGCTATAAAATGTTAATGTTAACAAAAATCCATGCATATATTTATTAGTAGTGAAAGTTTACAGATAAATTTTTATTGCATTTTTGACATTGACGATAAACTTTGACATGGAAGAAGTCAGTGTTAAATGGTAAGGGTAGCCTTGAACCAATATAAAAAAAAAAAACAGTCCTAGGATAGGAAATATGCGCATCCCAATAGCAGGCTTCACCATAACTGCTGGGTTAGCAGAATAATCCCTATAATCAAAGAACATGTATAAGTATTGAATAAGATTGAAAACATTGAGGCAAAAGGAGAAATTTCTTCTTTTGTTATATTGTTTTCAATAGTCATCTGCTGCAGAGGCGTCAAAAAACATCTATGAAGTGGGAAAGGGTTAACCCTTTCTCACATACAAAATATCTGCAGCAGACGACTTTCAAAACATAGTGACAAAAACCTGAAAAATCTCAATTAAAGATAGCTTAATTGTTAAATAGAATTGAAAACATTGTGGCCAAAGGAGAAATTGGCCACATTATGTTTTCAAAAGTCGTCTACTGCTATTGCGTCTACAGGTGGGAAAGGGTTAAAATTAATTAAGAGAGCTTTATGCAAACCTCAATGCACAGTTGCATAATTCATGTGCAAGAAAATATGAGATTTTTGTGAAAAACAGTATGTTGGAGAAGTAAGATATTGTTCTTTTTTAGCAAATGTACCTTCCTGTTACCTCAGTGTTTCAATAGATTGACAAAGTCTATATCTCTGGTAGGGAGTCATGAAATAAGAGATAATTATGCAACAGGAAACTGGGATTTAAGTTAACAACCTGTTGCTTAAGAAAGTGAGAAAGCCGATATAGAAAAATGTGTCACCCAATGATGGCTTTTTGTAATACATTTTAGAATTATCTGTAGGGTGTTGTTACATCCTGTTTATTGATTTACCTCATGTGTGTGCAAATTTTCTCAGATCAGTTTCTGTAAAGATTAGCAAACTAATTTAAATTTTTCTCTCATGCATTAAATGGTCACATTTTGAATGATCTAAGAAAGAGCTGATAGAAGATAGGTTTAAGTAAAAATCTTTTGTTGGGAGAAAGGGTTCAACATTAATTAACAGTTATTGAAAAAGTTTTATTTCAAATTTGCTTTTTCCCCCCATTTAAGACCATTTTATAGCGTTGGGGTTATTTGACAAAAATTTGGTGCAAAGACACATCCCCAAGTTAATTTGCAATTTTCACAAAAGGGGCCCGGGGCCTCAGACAGGATCAAAGTATGAACACTGCACTTACACAATGTGTATGTGGGGTCCTGTTACACCAGTGTCCAAATAGCACTCACTCTTTTGTCAACCATTTGTAAATATTTTATTGAAATTCAAAAGGTAACTATTAACAGCTTTCAATTACCCTTCAGATTACAAGGCATTACTTTTATATTAACTCTTTCACACATGCAGACACAATTTGCTGCATCTCTAGCATGAGCCATTTTGAAAACATTGTGGCAAAAGGAGAAATTGCTGAAATGAGTCATTTAATCTTTTGCCATACTGTTTTCAATTCTGTTTTATTTATATTTGTTATTAGTCATCTGCTGCAGATTTGTTGTATGTGGTAAAATGTATAATAACAATATTATAATTATTAATGCAATTTTAATATTTTGCATTTGAAAAAAGGATGCATTTTTAGCTCACCTATGCACGAAGTGCAAGGTGAGCTATTGTGATCACATTTTGTCCGGCGTCCGTCCGTCGTGCGTCGTCCGTCGTGCGTCGTCAACATTTCAGCTTGTTAACACTCTACAGGCTACATTTTTCATCCAATCTTCATGAAAGTGTATCAGAACATTCATCTCCATCAAATCTTGGACATGTTCGAAACTGGGCCATATGAGGTCAAAAACAAGGTCACTAGGTCAAATTGAAGCGAAATCTTGTTAACACTCTGGAGGCCACATTTTCAACTTGAGCATGTTGAAACTCTATCAGAATGTTTGTCTTGATGATATGTAGGTCAAGTTCGAACATGGGTCATGTCGGGTCAAAAAATAGGTCACTAGGTCAAATTGAAGGAAAATCTTGTTAACACTCTAGAGGCCGCAATTTTTGCTTCAGCAGTTTGAAATGTTGTCAGAATGTTTGTCTTAAAAATATCTAGGTCACGTTCGAATATGGGTCATATCGGGTCAGAAACTAGGTCACTAGGCCAAATTGAAGGGTAATCTTGTTAACACTGTAGTGGCCACATTTTCAACTTGAGCATGTTGAAATATTGTCAGAATGTTTGTCTTAAAGATATCTAGGTCAAGTTTAAATATGGGTCATATTGGGTCAGAAACTAGGTCACTAGGCCAAATTGAAGGAAAATATTGTTAACTCTGTAGAAGCCGCATGTTTTGCTTCAGCAGCTTGAAATTTGGTCAGACTGTTTGTCTAAATGATATCTAGGCCAAGTTTGAATATGCCGGGTTAAAAACTAGGTCACTAGGCCAAATTGAAGGGTAATCTTGTTAACACTCTGGATACTGCATTTTTAACTTTAGCATGATGAAACTTTATCAGAATGTTTTTCTTGATGATATGTAAGTCAAGTTCGATCAAGGGTCATGTTGGGTCAAAAAATAGGTCACTAGGTCAAATTGAAGGAAAATCTTGTTAACACTCTAGAGGCCGCAATTTTTGCTTCAGCAGTTTGAAATTTTGTTTGAATGTTTGTCTTAAAGATATCTAGGTAAAGTTCGAATATGGGTCATATTGGGTCAGAAACTAGGTCACTAGGCTAACTTGAAGGAACATCTTGTTAACTCTGTAGAAGACACATTTTTTGCTACAGCAGCTTGACATTTTATGAGAATGTTTATCTAAATGATATCTAAGCCAAGTTCGAATATGGATCATGTAAGGTCAAAAACTAGGTCACTAGGCCAAATTGAAGGAAAATCTTGTTAACACTTTGGATGCCGAATATGGATCATGTAGGGTCAGAAACAAGGTCAATAAAGGAAAATATTGTTCAAACTCCGGAGGCTGCATGTTTACTTTGAGCAAGTTGAAAATTTGTCAGAATGTTGTCTTGATAATATCTAGTCCATGTTGGAATATGGGTCATATCAGGTAAAAAAATATAGATCACTAGGCCAAATGAAGGAAAATCTTGTTAACACTGTGGAGGTTGCATTCAGAATAATTGTCCTGATGTATTTTGCATTGTAGTACATTGTATAATTAAGGTGAGCGATCCAGGGCCATCATGGCCCTCTTGTTTGTTGATATTATATAGTTTGATGGTAAAATCAGATTTTGCTAACGTGCTGCGAAGGACCAGAACTATTTCCATAAAGTAACGCTACAAAGAGCTACCATCCAACTTTTGATGAGTTTAAAGACCAGCTAACAATGTTAGATCGTTTGTAGATGATAAGAAGTAAAAAATTAAAGGCATATAAAAAATACCAATCTGTTATAGCACTGGCTGTGTGTAAATACATACATATCTTCTGATGTAATAATGTGACGAGTAGATCAATAAAATTGCCTGATTGTAGATTCGCTTAATTTGATGTACGCTATATAGTTGTTTTGATTGTCTTTGATATATATGATTTTATCTCAATTACACATGAACAAAAAATTAAAGAGGGTTTTAAATACTGCTAGGATGAATAAGCAAATGATTGTTTTAAAGGCATATTTTCCAGGACCCTTTGCAACCATCCGAAAGGACAATAATTACCTATACTATTGCTTAAATATTCTGAAGCAATATTTTTCTTTCCCTTAAACACTGATTGTTATATGAATGAAAATCTAGATTAAAAAGACTGAATTTGTTACAGTTGAAAAAACATGTGGTGTACTATTTGTATTTCATTTAAATTTAAGAATAAACTTTTGATGGATAACATCAGAAAACTTTGAAACATTGTGGGAAAACGTAATATTGTTTGTCACCATGATGAACATATTTTTTTTATCCCAAAGTGTTTTCCTTGTCTCTATTAAAGTCATACTAGACCCTCTACTTGTTTGTCACCATGATGAACATATTCATCTTACCCACAGTGTTTTCCCTGTCTCTCTTAAAGTCATACTAGACCCTCTACTTGTTTGTCACCATGATGAACATATTCATCTTACCCACAGTGTTTTCCCTGTCTCTAGCTAGCTAGCTATTAAAGTCATACTAGACCCTCTACTTGTTTGTCACCATGATGAACATATTCATCTTACCCACAGTGTTTTCCCTGTCTCTATTAAAGTCATTCTAGACCCTCTACTTATTTGTCACCATGATGAATATATATTCATGTTATCCCACAGTGTTTTCCCTGTCTCTATTAAAGTCATACTAGACCCTGAGACTACTTGTTTGTCACCATGATGAACATATTCATCTTATGATGGACCCACAGTGTTTTCCCTGTCTCTAGCTAGCTAGCTATTAAAGTCATACTAGACCCTCTACTTGTTTGTCACCATGATGAACATATTCATCTTATCACACAGTGTTTTCCCAGTCTCTATTAAAGTCATTCTAGACCCTCTACCTCATTTAAGGTATCTTAACCCTTGGCCACAAACAACGAATATGCAGCAGACGACTTTGAACAAACCTGTGCCAAAATATAGAAAATCTCTATAAATTAAGGTATAATTACTGGAAAAAGTTGAAAATGTTGTGGCAAAAGGAGAAATTGCTTGTTTTGAGCATTTTCTCCTTTTGTCACAATGTTTTCAAAAGTCGTTTGCTGCAGAGGCGTCACTGAAAGCGTCTGTATTTGGAAAACGGTTAACCCTCCCTTGTCACATACAGTAAATCTATAGCAGACATAATTATATTGATAAATATCTATAAAATTAATGAAAGATTAATTTTTTAATAGAGTTAAAAATATTTTGGCAAAAGGAGAAAATAATAATTATGAGCAATTTCTCCTTTTGTTACAATGTTTTAAAAAGTTGTCTGCTGCAAATGCGAGAAAACAAGTCGGAAAGGCATTATAAGATATATATCTGTATCAGAATCAGATAAAAGTATAATTCATCTCATTAGAAATGTTCAATTTTGTCATTGGACTTATTCAATTTATCAGAATCTTATAGAGTATTTTTGTATGTATCGAGTTATGGGTTAATTTGCGTAAAATTGAATGTAACGATGTAACATCACACTTTGACCACCTGAAAACACACAGAAAATGACTAACGGGGGGATATATTGTTAAACTGTCGTTACCTTGTATTTTATCCGTTATCTCTTTATCCCGAATCACAGACCAGAAAGTCTGAACCTGTCATTATGCCTTTTTAATAGGAGATCAGATTTGTGACACTTCAAAGAGCAACAACCTTAAACATTGATGTCTTTCAAGGTGATGATTTGTACCGTTTCCCACTTACAGAAGATTTTTGAAAACAAAAGGCAAAATGAGGCAATATTAGTCATTTATAATGAACATTTTCTCCTTTTGCGAAAATGTTTCAAAAGTCGTCTGCTGCAGATGCTTCAAAATGTGTCTGGGAAGTGGGAAAGGGTTTATTTTACTATAAATAATGTCTTTGGTCTGTGTTACCTTTTCTCATTTACAGATACATTTTGACGCAATTGCTGCAAACATTTTTCGAAAACACTGGCCTTTTTTCCCCCCTCATATTGAGCAATTTCTACTTTTTTTGCCACAATGTTTCAACTCCATTCAATTATTAAACGTTTATTCATATAAATTTTCAATATTTTTGCTTTAAGTGTTTTCAACGTCAATTTGTTGTATGTGGGAAAGGGTTAATACCCTGATTGAAAACATTGAATGTGTAAATTGCAATGGCATTCGTACATGTTTATTATAGCTTTTACAGGTCAACTTAACCCTTTCCCTCATACGACAATTCTGCCGCAGATGACTTTGAACATATTTTGTCAAAAAATGGAAAATCTCTATAATTGAATGGATTACCTTATAATGACTAAAAGTGGAAAACATAGTGGCAAAAGGAGAAATTGCTCGTTTTGAGCAATTTCTTCTTTTGTCACTATGTTTTCAGAAAGCGTCTATATGAGGGAAACGGTTTAGATAGGAATGAAATATAAACATGATACTTCAAAGGAAAAGTTTATATAATAAAAATGAAGGGAATAAATTATTTTATTTTATAAAATGCTTAACCCTTTTCCACATACAACAAATCTGCAGCAGGCGACTTCATAAACATCTAGGCAAAAATACAGAAAACCTCTAAAAATGAAGGTATAATTACTGAAAAAAGATGAAAACCTTAATTGTGGCAAAAGGAGAAATTGCTCATTATGAGTAATTTCTCTTTTTGCATTAGGTTTTCAAAAGATGTCTGCTGTAGAGGCGTCAGAAAGCGTCTATATGTGGAAAAGGGTTAAAGAAAAATTCTGGTTTGAGGATTATACCTTTATATAAAAGTCTGATGTTTTAAAAACTGCAGGTGCGCTGACACTTCATACAGTAAAATCGTAAGAATTACAACAAAATGCGAACGGATTTAAACAGTTTTTAATTTCAGATAATCTGTAGGTAGAAAATCATAATTGAGAAATGGTAACAATTAATCTTGTAAATTATAGGATTTTTATTGATCATAAAAGATGATTTCACTTAAAATCTAGTTTTATCAGACACCAATTATACCTTATACACTAAAAGCTGAAAAAAATGCTTTTCAAAGCATTTGAATTGTAGTTATAATCGTTCTTGATCTATGAATTTCACGACTTTATGGGCAACATTCAAAAATGATAGTTCAACCTTACTGGATATGCTTTGTAATTGACACAATCCTTACAGATTAAGATCAGACTGAATGGGTTTTTAAGTTTTTTTGTGACAATGAGTTCAGATTTACTCTGCCACACTCACTGTTGAATTGGGAAGAACGTATAACCTTTCCCAGATACAACACATCTATATCTGGTGACATTGAACATGTTTTAACCAGACAACATTGAACATGTCATTAATTAACAGGCAACATTGAACACATATGTCTTTAATTAACAGGCAACATTGAACATGTCATTAATTAACAGGCAACATTGAACACATATGTCTTTAATTAACAGGCAACATTGAACATGTCTTTAACAGGTGACATTGAACATGTCTTTAACAGGCGACATTGAACATGTCTTATTAACAGGCTACATTTTAACATATCTTTAACAGGCGACATTGAACATGTCTTTAACTGGCAACATTGAACATGTCTTTAACAGGCAACATTAAACATTTCTTTAAGAGGCAACATTGAACATGTCTTTAACAGGTGACATTGAGCATGTCTTTAACAGGCAACATTAAACATGTCTTTAACAGGCAACATTAAACATGTCTTTAACTGGCGACCTTGAACATGTCTTTAACAGGCAACATTAAACATGTCTTTAACAGGCAACATTAAACATTTTTTTAACAGGCAACATTGAACATGTCTTTAACAGGTGACATTGAACATGTCTTTAACAGGCAACATTAAACATGTCTTTAACAGGCAACATTAAACATGTCTTTAACAGGCAACATTAAACATGTCTTTAACAGGCAACATTAAACATGTCTTTAACAGGCAACATTAAACATGTCTTTAACAGGCAACATTAAACATGTCTTTAACAGGCAACATTAAACATGTCTTTAACTGGCAACATTGAACATGTCTTTAACAGGCACATTAAACATTTCTTTAACAGGCAACATTAAACATGTCTTTAACTGGCGACATTGAACATGTCTTTAACTGGCGACATTGAACATGTCTTTAACAGGCAAAATTAAACATGTCTTTAACAGGCAACATTAAACATGTCTTTAACAGGCAACATTAAGCATGTCTTTAACAGGCAACATTAAGCATGTCTTTAACAGGCAACATTAAACATGTCTTTAACTGGCAACATTGAACATGTCTTTAACAGGCAACATTAAACATTTCTTTAACAGGCAACATTGAACATGTCTTTAACAGGTGACATTGAACATGTCTTTAACAGGCAAAATTAAACATGTCTTTAACAGGCAACATTAAACATGTCTTTAACAGGCAACATTAAGCATGTCTTTAACAGGCAACATTAAGCATGTCTTTAACAGGCAACATTAAACATGTCTTTAACTGGCAACATTGAACATGTCTTTAACAGGCAACATTAAACATTTCTTTAACAGGCAACATTGAACATGTCTTTAACAGGTGACATTGAACATGTCTTTAACAGGCAACATTAAACATGTCTTTAACTGGCGACATTGAACATGTCTTTAACAGGCAACATTAAACATGTCTTTAACAGGCAACATTAAACATGTCTTTAACAGGCAACATTAAACATGTCTTTAACAGGCAACATTAAGCATGTCTTTAACAGGCAACATTAAACATGTCTTTAACTGGCAACATTGAACATGTCTTTAACAGGCAACATTAAACATTTCTTTAACAGGCAACATTAAACATGTCTTTAACTGGCGACATTGAACATGTCTTTAACAGGCAACATTAAACATGTCTTTAACAGGCGACATTGAACATGTCTTTAACAGGCAACATTGACCATGTCTTTAACAGGCAACATTGAACATATCTGTAACAGGTGACATTGAATATGTCTCTTTGAACATATCTATATCAGGCAATATTGAACATATCAATAACAAGCAACATTGAATATGTCTTTATCAGGCAACTTTGAACATATCTGCATCAGGTGAAATGAAAACATTTAGGCAACAGGAGAAATTGCTCTTAATGTAACAAGCAATTTCTCCATTTGCAACTCTTGTTTTCAAAAGTTGTCTGCTGATAGTGGATCAAATGTATCTACATATGGGAAAGGGTTAAAGATTGTCTACTGGTAAGATTTTCCCCTGAGAGAAACATTATGTAGTTTAATGACTGATGCTCCATTTCCAACAACATTGTCTCATTCTGGTCTACCGTAATAGCTGAAAATAGAAAAATATTAGAAATATGTGGTAGAGACATTGTAACAACAGAAGTGAATCAAAGGTCTCTATTATACATTACAGTGACATTAATGATGTTTCCCAAGCATGTCAATTGATACAACTGACAAAATATGTTATTTCTACAACCACAATTATGCATCTAAAAGATAAAAAAGATTAATGTTCTCTTATTGTATCCAATTAAGGTTTGCATGAATTCCCAACATTCCACGTCACTATTTTGTTACAGTCAACTAACCCTTTCCTAGTAGTGGACAACTTTGAAAACATTGGACAATATTTTGGTGAATCTCTATTAAATTAATGAAAGTATGTTTATTGAATAGAGTTGAAAAACATTGTGAAAAAAGGTGAAAATGAAAATGAGCAATTTCTCCTTTTGTCACAATGATTTCAAAAGTAGTCTGCTGCAGAGGTGTCAGAAAGCATCTATGTGTGGGAAAGGGGTTACTGTTACAGTTGCATGTTATATGACACACAATCCTGTCAATAGTGGATATCTTTGGGTGTATCAGAATATCAAATGTCAGATCTTTTAGAATGTTATTTTTACTGAATTCATTTATTAGCTCATCTGTTTTTCGAAAAAAAAAGTCAAGGTATTGTGATCCTCTTGGCGTTGTCGGCTGTGTCATTGTCACAAAACTTTAACTCAAAAAACGTTCAATATTTTCAAATGAAACTTTGTACACATGTTCCTAGCGCAGTAGGAACAATACACATGTCTATACCAGGCCACATAACTCAGGCTTTAACAATTATTCAGCAATGCCCCCATTTACGACTTAGAAAAAAGCTGATGAGCTTTGGTGTTTCGCTTGCGGCACTCGATCTTGTTTGTATCTGCTACCACTATATTTTTATGAAAAACTGCGGAAACCTCTATAAGGAATGTCTTTATAGTTGACAGGTCTTTGAAAATATAGTTTGTCAAATTGAGAAAAGCCCAGATAATATAAAAAGGCGTCTGAAAAAAATTAAAAACATTGTGGCAAAAGGAGAAATTGCTCGTTTTGAGCAATTTCTCATTTAGTCACCATGTTTTCAAAAGTCGTCTGCTGCAGATTAGTCAAAATGCGTCTATATGTGGGAAAGGGCTATGAGACAAAATATCAACTTTAAGACATTAGCTTTTTTAAGGCATAAATCTTTTTAACTTCTTTTTGAAAAATAAAGCTATTAGGGTTTGTTTTAATTTTTTGATTAAAATTGACAACTAAAGTGGTTCATCCATCCATCAAAATACAACTTAGTGGTAAACAACACATGTGTTCCTTCAAACACTCTTCTTTAGGAAGTTAATATTCCTAGATAGCAAACCAGGCAAAAATACCCTAACCAGACTATACTTTAGGGTATAGCAGGCTGATTTGGGGTTTTGCTGGGTTATGATGCCAATTGACTCTATTAACCCTTCCATGTTGAATGAGACTAAACAAAATTTGTGATGCTGTCAAACAAAACTTTAAAATGCATTGGTGAATGATATAGACCAAGATCAGACTCAGCATTTGTTTGCTATTCAGTCCATATAAAATCTATAAGAACTGTTCATACATCAGGGATGATGACACGGGTAACGGGTGGCGGGAATTCAGCAGGATATGGGTTAATATTGTGTTATTCCTTTGCTCCATTGTTAAATTTAGATATTATCTGCTGTTTAAATTGAATATCATTATTAGTTATCTTTCAAATTGAATTTCTACCTTCCATCACTATATAACCTTTAACCCTTTCCCACGTACATACAACAAATCTGCAGCAGACGACTTTGAAAACAAAGTGACAAGAACCTGATAAATCTCCATAAATGATGACTTAATTTTTTAATAAAGTTGAAAAGATTGTGGCCAAAGAAGAAATTGGTCATCATGAGCAATTTCACTTTTGGCCACAATGGTTTCAAAAGTTGTCTGCTGCTATTTCGTCAAAATGCGTCTGCAGGTGGGAAAGGGTTAAATAGTGTCTTTTGGATAGCAATCGTTTCATGAGGACTTTTATATACAAATATCGGATCTGAATAGAATAAAATTTCTCATTCTATGCTTTCCTTTTAGCAGAAATGAAAATAAATGTAATCCCTGTGTCTTTAATTCACTGGCCAGGTCAGCATCGATATATAGTGAATATGAATAGTGTTTGTAATGACGTGATTTAAACTCAAGATTTACTTATTATTTACCCATTCTCACGTTTAAATGCATTTTGACACATCTGCAGCGGATAACTATTGAAGGCATTGTGACAAAAGCAAAAGTTCCTCATTATGAAATATTTCTCCTTTTGCCAAAATGCTCTCAATATGATTTGATAATTACACTTTCTTTAAGTGACTTTTTTTCACACGGGAGTGGAACAGCGTGTTTCTCCTCCATGGAGCCTTTCGTCCCCTATCACTTAGAGGTAACCAATGGAGAACAAAAACGGGGAAAAACCTGCCTAAAAGAGTGCTCGGCCGCAGATTTCGAACATTTTAAACAAACGCTTTCATCTTCAGTTTGTGTGTATGTGAGAATGGTTGAATAAATCACTTAAATAACTTATTATTAATGGTCATACATGACTGACATATCGAGACAGGGATATTTATGTGTTTTTATTCCCCCTTTATTACAGTAATGCTTTAAAAATGTAACTGTCGCCCCCATAAAAACCATCAATAGAAATAAAAACTTACATATGCCATACAGTAACATAGTATATTCATTAACCCTTTCCCTCATATAGACGCTTTCCAACGCCTCTGCAGCGGACGTCTTTTGAAAACACTGCGACAAAAGAAGAAATCAAAACAAGCAATTTCTCCTTTTGCCACAATGTTTTCAGCTCTATTTAATAGTAAAACTCTTATTTATTGAGATTTTTCATGTTTTTGTCAATAAGTTTTGAAAGTCGTCTGCTGTAGAATTGTTGTATTTGGGAAAGGGTTTTAAAACCTTCTTAAAAAACAAATACCGATCCGAAAATGAATGAAAACATTTATCATTATCCAAAAAACTTAATCCTTTTTTTTCCCACATACATCAGCAGATGAATTTGAAAACATTACGGCAAATCTACAGAAAATCTCTTTTAATGAAAGAATAATTATTGAATGAAGTTAAAAACATTCTGACTTAGAGCAGAAATTGCTACTTATGAGCAATTTATCCTTTTGCCAAAATGTTTTAAAAAAGATGTCTTTTTCATATCTGTCAAAATATATCAACATGTAGGGAAGGGTAAGAAATCGTGGGATATTAGTTCTGAATCATGCCTCAATTTTCTGCAATATTTTCAAAAGTGGTCTAATGCTTATGGCTGTTTGACCATTCAGTATGCAGATATTGAGAGTAACTGCAATAGACAACTTTGAAAACGTCAAAGAATTCTTTTTGTTTAAACACTTAAAATGAATAATACTAATCATTACTATATAGAGTTTAAAACATTGTGCTGAAAGGATAAATTGTTCATTATGAGCAATTTTCTCCTTTTGCGAAAGTTGTAATCTGCAGTTGCCTCATAAGTCATCTGCTGAAAATGTTTCAAAAGTCATCTGCTGAAGATGTTTAAAAAGTCATCAGCTGCACATGCATCAAATCCATCTGCTGCAGATGCATCAAAAGTCATCTGCTGAAAATGTTTCAAAAGTCATCAGCTGCACATGTGTCAAATCCATCTGCTGCAGATGCATCAAAAGTCGTCTGCTGAAAATGTTTCAAAAGTCGTCTGCTGAAGATGTTTCAAACACGTTCTACAAGATAGAAAGGGTTAATATAACTTGTACAAACTTTATTCACATTATTGGCGTAAATGTATGTTATAACCTGTCCAGCTATGTGTAGCCGTGTGTTCAGAATTTAAAGACAATTTTTCTATTACAGCCCACAGTTTTGGACAATCTAGTCAGTTCCATGAAATATGTCCTCACTGGTATGGGCCTTCTTAGAATCAACTTGGAAAATCCAAAAAATAGGGTAAGTTATCTTCATTTATCGAATGGAACCTGTAGTGGGCGAGTGATTAGTGTGGAGGATTTAAAACCAGGCGTCCAAGGATCGAGTCCAGCTCTGTCATGGTGGAGAGCCATTGGGCAAAGCACATTTCATAGCCAGTAGTTCTGGTTTGTTTATCCAGGTGTCATCTATAAGTGTTATGGCACCATGATACATGGCGTGCAACTCCAATAAAACAACACAAACTACCTAATTGATGCACCCATTCCAATATCCAACAAATCTGCAGTAGATGACTTTGACAAAAAACATTGAAAATCTCAATAAACGAAAGTTTTGTTATTGGATAGAGTCTTACTCGTTGTGGCAAGTAGGAGAAATTACACATTATTCCAGCAATGTTTTCCAAATTGTCTGCTTTAGAAGCGTCAAAATGTGCCTGCAGTTGGTAAAAGGTAAAATTACTAAGGTGCTAAGCATCAGGACAATCTTGACATTGTGACCACCTATAGCTATGTAGCACCATACAGCCTGACCAGGATCTTCTCTGTTGACCATTTAGTCATACAATAGTCATAGATATCGACTCCCAATGAACAATTTTAAAACTTAAAATTCACATTTTCTCACAATACTTTCACATCTATTAAATAATCATATTTTGATTTACAGAGATGTTTTTGCCTAGATGTCTTCAAAGTTATCTTCTATAGAATTGTTGTAAGTGGAAAAAATTGTTCTTAAAGTTTATTTGTGCAAAAACTCCTCTTCTTTCAGATCCATGCCCAGGTGATTTTAACGTGTAAAAGCACTTTTGATCACAACAAGAACATGCGGCCTGATGTTAGTCGGGCGCTGAGAACCTTGTGGCATGACAAAGGTGTTCGTACAGCCGTGTCCAGAGGTTACGAGTATGAGCTCAATGACTCCGCAATCTAGTAGGTGTTCCTTATGATGTAGACTTGCAGCTTTCACTCTGCAATGTAGTTGATTGTAGTTGATTGTATTTGGTTTATGGTCTTATCACAGCCAGTTATAATAATAATAATAATAATGATATACTTTATTTAAAGTTCACATACCCTTGTGCTTCCTGGCTTTGTCACAACAGTAATCCACATGTCTTTCAAAGCAACTAGCTGCTTTTCCATTTGTGGAAGACAAATGGCAATTGTAGCATTCACTTTTGTCAAAAGTTTTAAAGAATGTTGGCCAGGCTGGGTTCAAACTTACAACCCCTGAATTGACAGCCTGTGTCACTACCGACTGAGCTACCGTCTATGTACTTGATAAATGTGTAGACTATTAAGTCTCATTTACAAACTGGTGTCCTGTTCCTCTATCATATTTGCATGTATGTGGGAAAACCTGCCTTCTGGAATGCAATCGGTGAATTCACACATGACAGTCTTATCAGTATTTTTTTCGGTTTTCTCATCACACAAATATAATTAAACAATTTCTGCGTACAACAAAACTGTAGCAATCCACTTTGAAAACATCTACATTAGTCTATGGGAAATACTATTAAAGAATAGAATAGAACACTACAAGCTAGTTCTCCTCTCATCACAATGTTTTCAAAAGTTTTCTGCTACAAAGGTGTTAAACTGCTTTAGAATTAAAAAATGCATACACTCTCTAAAAGTAATTCCTTTCAAATGTTATATATTCCTATGTTTTCAGTTACTTTGAAAATATGGAGAGAATCTGTTCTGAGAAGTTTATACCAAGCCAAAGAGATGTTCTCCGTGCGCGCGTACGGACCACTGGGGTCATTGAGACTTGCTTCCAGATGGAGAGCTGTATATTTAGGTAAATTGTGCCTTCAATAGTTTCTAACACTTTCCCCTTTGATAAAATTTGATAATTTTTTCAAAATATTTCTCTGATGTCAGAAACCAGATGTCTCTAAATTTATCATATTGGGTAAACTGAAGGAAAAAGGATTAAATATCCTTTAAAAAAATAACAAAACATATCAATATAATTATATTAGAATTGCATTAAAGCCTGACTGACTTGTTAACCCTTTCCCACATACAACAATTCTGCAGCAGACGACTTTGAAAATATCTACATTAAAACATAAACAGTTTCTAAAATGAACATATAATTATTAAATATAGTTGAAAACGTTGTGGCAAAAGGATAAATTGCTTGTTATGAGCAATTTCTTCTTTTGCCACAATATTTTCAAAAGTTGGTCTTCTGCAGAGGCATCGAAAAACGTCTCTATGAGGGAAAGGGTTAATGATAGGCCATTAATATCACCTTTCTTTGAAAATATCAATGACTATTTATCTCAATACAATTTTGGACAACATTGATGTATATAATTATGTTAACTCCTTCTCTCACATAGATGCTTTCTGATGCCTCTGCATGTCGACAAAAGGAGATATTGCTTGTTTTTAGCAATTCCTCCTTTTGTCACCATGTTTTCAACTCTATTTAATTATTGTACTTTGGTTTTAAAAGGAGTTTCCAATTGTTTGCGGGTATGTTTTCAAAGTCGACTGCTGAAGAATTGTTGTATGTGGGAAAGGGTTAAGCAGTTTTGGCCATTGCTGATAAAAATGATTCATAAAGCTTATTCGAATTGTCATGAGAGCAGCAATGCTATACATCATCGTTTTATCTTGATTGATAACTCCAACAATAGAATTTTATTTATTCAAAATGTGTGAAAAGAAAAAAAAAAGTCCCCCAAAAAGAGAATAATACTCCTTTCTCCCAAACTATTTTCTACTCTGACTTTTATTTTTATCTTCAATTTAAACTCTTTCCAACATGTCGATACATTGACACCTCCGCAGACGACGTTTGAACATATTACAAGAAAAGGGAGAAATTGCTCACATTATGTCCAATTTTACCTTTTATACATGTAAGATAACCCTTTTCCATCTCCAGACATATTTGCAGCAGACAACTTTTCAAATCATTGTGACAATTTCTCCTTTTGTTATCAACTCCATTCAATAGTTTAACTTTCATTAACCTTTTCCCTCATACGACAATTCTGCAGCAGACGACTTTGAACATATTTTGGCAAAACATAGAAAATCTCTATAATTAAATGGATAACCTATGACTAAAAGTGGAAAACATTGTGGCAAAAGGAGAAATTACTCGTTTTGAGCAATTTCTTCTTTTGTTACTATGTTTTCAAAAAGCTGTCTGCTGCAGAGGCGTCAAAAGCGTCTATATGAGGGAAAGGGTTTATAGACATAATTTATTTGTTGGACTAGATTTTTTCAAAGTTGTCAGCTGCAGTTTTTTTGTACGTTAGAAAGTAATAACTGATTTCATCTCACTGCAAACTCATATAAGAAACTATGTAAATACAGATCAATGAAACAGCTGACATTACAAGTGACCAATATGACAGAATTTTATCATCTTGGTGACTTTCAGTACTTTGATGATGGTGTGACCACTGATTACAATGTTTATAATTCATAACCCATATTAACTCTGCATCCAGGTGTTAACTCATTACATTAATACAAGGTGATATATTGAACATCTCTAACCATGAGATTTGACGATGAGTTAACCCTCATTCATTTACTAGACTTTGAAACATTGCGTAAAAAGAGGCATTCGAATGAACATTATTGTTCAAAAAAAAAAATCTGTTGCAGAAAGAAATCACTCTCATGCATTTGCAAGTGGGAAACTTGAAGATTATAATGTTATAATATATTCAAAAAGGCACAGACATTTTAAAAATCAACAAACATCCACTTTGTCTATGTTTTAAAACTTTCCCACAAAAACCAGATATACAGCAGCAGAATACATTGAACATTGTAGGAAACAACACTATTGAACATTACTTTAACCCTTTCCCACATACAACAAATCATTGAACAATGTAGGAAACAACACTATTTAACATTACTTTAACCCTTTCCCACATACAACAAATCATTGAACAATGTAGGAAACAACACTATTTAACATTACTTTAACCCTTTCCCACATACAACAAATCTGCAGCAGATGACTTTGAAAACATATTCTTGAAAACATAAAAAAATCTCAATAAAAGATAGCTTAATTGTTAAATAAAGTTGAAAATATTTTGGCCAAAGTTGTGTTTTATTGGGGTGTTATACCGCTTTCAACATTATTTCAGTTATATCACTTATTTATGATCCCTGGGTAAACAAACCAGTACTAGGCCAAACAAAAAATGTGCCTTGCCCAAGGGCACGGACCACCATGACCGTAGTGCTGCGACTGGGGATCGAACCCTGGACACCCGGTTTCTAATCCCCGACGCTAACCACTCAACCACGGCGTGTGGCCAAAGGTGGGGAAGGGTTAAATGAAAGTATTACTATTAAAAAGAGTTGAAAACTTTCAAATGTCATCTGCTGTTAATGCGTCATAAATATTTGCAAGGGATAATACAGGATATGTAAGGGGGAATGTCACTATAAAGTACTTTTTATTTTTTATAATTTCACTTTATATTTATATTGTGTAAGTCGCATCATTGTACCAGATGATGAGGCAATACACAATGATACCCTTTGATTATTTTATATAAATCCACAAAAATGGTTGGAAAATGATATGACCCTGAATTTCAGAGCTTACCAATTATATTATATATACTCCAAAACTGCTCCTGCACCACACTTTGAAATTTGAATTGAAAAATATATCACAGCCTTTATAGCCATTTACCTAATAATGCTATTTTGTTTGTTGTCTGCTTTGAAAACCTTTGATAATTGGTTTTTTAACGTCCTGAAATATGAAAAGGATTCTTTTGCTACAGAATTGAATTCATAAGTACTGTAGAAAATTTCAAAAATGATATACTGCTTACAGTGTTTTGATCAAAATATATTCTAAGATTTCAAAAACACACTGCTGCATATGACATCAGATAAAGGGTTGTAAAGCTGATTAAATTGATTGTATGATGGGCCCTTATTATATATATAGGAGACAGCATATCATTATTTTGTATATTATTTTCTTCAATTATACAATTTGAAATGAATCCTTCAAAAATAGGCTTTAATGTTTAAGTATATAGTCAAAGCTTCAAGTAGCCTATACCTCAAGCCAGTACTGGAAAAGCCATCCGTGTGAAGCCCAGTATTTAGTTGTATCATTTGATGAAAAGCTTTAAGTAGTGCCCAACAAGGTAATTGTGTATGTGTGCAATCTATAGTGGCAAAAAAAAAATTCTCTTAACCCGTTTTCTTCTGTACCGGGATTAAACAAGGTGCAATGATGCATTCATATATACTTATTGAAAAGAACTGAATAACATTTCAAACGGCAATTGAAAGCAATTATAGAAATAAAAAGAAAATTTGATATGTATCATACGAAAACAAATTGTTAGTTATTGGATGTCGAAGTTTTAGGTTTGAAAATCACAAAGTATACATCTACATGTACTTGTTATTACAATGTTAACCCTTACCTACCTATAGATGCATTTAATGCATCTCAATAACTTCCGAAAACATTGTGGCAAAAGGAGGAATTACTCATCATGCACAATTTCACTTTTTTGCCACAATGTTTTTTAACCCTTTCCCTCATATAGACGCTTTCTGACACCTCTGCAGCAGACGGCTTTTTGAAAACATAGTGACAAAAGAAGAAATTGCTCAAAACAAGCAATTTCTCCTTTTGCCACAATGTTTTCCACTTTTAGTCATAGGTCATACATTCAATTAAAGAGATTTTCCATTTTTTGACAAAATATGTTCAAAGTCGTCTACTGCAGAATTGTCTTATGAGGGAAAGGGTTATAAACTCTATTCAATAATTATATTTTCATTTATGGAGGTTTTTTTCATATTTTTATGTTGGAAAGGGTTATTTTTGTATATCTATTACCAACATTTAATAAATATGGAGATTATAAAGCTTTCCCTGCGGCAGATGACTTTTGACGCCATTACTTTTGAAAACCTTGTTGTTACAGGAGAAATTGGTGAACAAGTGCAATTTCTCCTTTCCCACAATGGTTTTTTTCCAACATTTTATCAAAATAATACTTCCAATTGAACAAATAATTAAATGTTTCCTCAAATGTTTTAAAGCATTACATTTTTACCTGGATATTTCCAAAGACATCTGCTGCAGATTTACTGTATGTGCAAAAGGGTTAACAAGTTGGCCTTAGATTTGACTGACATAATATCTCTATATTGTTACTAGCAATTCCAATTAGAGAAAACAAATACTGCTGCTGCAGAGTTTATAAGTCGTTTACTTCAGGTGAAAGGTATACAGATCTACTATCATATCTCCATCTTAAATTTTCAGAATGTTTGATGTGGGTGGACAGAGATCAGAAAGGCGCAAGTGGATCACATGTTTTGATGATGTCAAGTCTGTACTGTTTGTTGTGGCTTTGAGTGGTTATGATATGTGTTTGTTAGAAGATAATGCAGTTGTAAGTATAACAACTTCTTGCTCGTAACTCCTAACTCTTTCCCACTTGTGGACGCATCCTGACACATCTGCAAAAGACGACATTTGAAAACATTGTGACATAAGATTAAATTGCTCAAATAGCAATTTCTCCTTTTGTCACAATGTTTTTAACTCTTTTTGATAAATAAACTCTCATTTATAGAGATTTTTCACGTTTTTTTTTCAGTATGTTTAAAATGTTGTCTGCTGCAGAATTGTTGTATGTGTGATAAAGGGTTAAATCTGCCGTGTGGGTGAGTGGGGGTAAAATGTGAGTTTTGTAAATGGTCATTCAGGTATTATTCTCAAGGCAGTCATGAGAGAGATGACTTATTATTGGACAATGTATATATTTTCTTGTTCAGTAATAGTCAGTCACCCAGGGATAATGAAATAACAATTTGAATGTGATGTAACTGAAACGCTGTTGTGAAACTGTAGCACAATTCTTGTCGATTTAACCCTTTCCCCCACATAGACGCTTTCTGCCGCCTCTGTAGCAGACGGCTTTTTGAAAACATTGTGACAAAAGAAGAAATTGCACAAAACGTGCAATTTCTCCTTTTGCCACAATGTTTTCCACTTTTTGTCACAGGTTATCCATTCAATTATGGAGATTTTCTATGTTTTGACAAAATACGTTCAAAGTCGTCTGCTGCAGAATTGTCGTATGAGGGAAAGGGTTAATGTGATGTAACTGAAACACTGTTGTGAAACTGTAGCACAATTCTTGTCCATTTAACCCTTTCCCTCACATAGACGCTTTCTGATGCCTCTGCAGCAGACGGCTTTTTGAAAACATAGTAACAAAAGAAGAAATTGCACAAAATATTATCCATTCAATTATGGAGATTTTCCATATTTTGACAACGTTTGTTCAAAGTTGTCTGCTGCAGATTTGCTCTATGTGGGAAAGGGTTAATCTTTATGTCAAAAATACTTTGCCCATCATTTAACCCTTTCCCTCATACGACAATTCTGCAGCAGACAACTTTGAACATATTTTGTCAAATAATGGAAAATTGAATGGATAACCTATGACTAAAAGTGGAAAACATTGTGACAAAAGGAGAAATTGCATGTTTTGTGCAATTTCTTCTTTTGTTACTATGTTTTCAAAAAGCCGTCTGCTGCAGAGGTGTCAGAAAGCGTCTATATGAGGGAAAGGATTAAGAGCTGAAGGATAATCTCATACCCAGTAATTCCAGCCAATGAAATTCAACGTAGCCTTTTAACGTACAGTTAGTGTAAATGTTTACCAAAAGCGAGGCTTCAATCCTACATCACTTTTAATTTCTTGTTTTTGACTTTTCTTTGGAAGGTTTGTAATTATCTATTAAAATGTACAAAAGTGATTTATCCTGTTCTTACAAGTTTCTAAAGTCTCATGTTACCTTCAATTTCCAGTTTGATTAAGTTTGAGTTTATTCAAGGGAGATAAATAGTATCATAACTGTTTTAAGTTTAGTTAAGAGTTGTTTATCTTGCCTAAATTTAGCTTTGTACAAATGTATTACTTTTTCAGAATCGACTTCAAGAGAGCCTTAAGATGTTCCGGGGTATATGCAATAATCGTTTCTTTTCAAAATCTAGCATGGTAATTATTTATTTTATAATCAAAAACTGATTTTCCTTTATAGCCTGACAAAACATGCATATGTTTGAGAATTGTGTCAAAGTTGCAAAGTTACTTCAAATTAATTTAAATATAGTATGTACTTCAGATTATGATGAAATTTTGGTTTTATAAACACATTTCAGTTTTATTAGTACTATTATCATTTGTTTAACCCTTTCACACATGCAACGAATCTGCAACAATGAAATGAAAGTACAATTATTGAATAGAGTCAAAAACATTATGGTAAGAGGTGAAATTGATCATAATGAGCATTTAACCCTTTTGCAACAAAGTTTTCAACTATTTGCAGTAATTATACCTTCATTTATGGGGATTTTCCATGTTTTTACCTAGATGTTTTCAAATTGGTCTGCTGCAGATGCGGGAAATAGTTAAAAAATGAAAGGGCAAAATTATGGGAAGCTGTAATGAAATAATAAATAATAAATAATAAATGAAAGTGTAAGTATTTAATTGAGTTTAAAAGGTTGTGTCATGGACAATTTCTCCTTTTGCTAATTTGTTTTCAAAAGTTGTTCGCTGCAAAGGCATTTAATTGCATCTGAATGTGGAAAAGGGTTTATATCTAATGCATATATATATTATCTTACAAAGAAGGTGATACTTTGATATTTTAACCTTGTCCCAGACACAGATTTTTAACTCCAAACCATATGACTTTTTAAGACATAATATGTTATTTGGCCCTAATGTTTTCAAAAACCGTTTTCTGTAGATGCACCAAAATGAATCTGCATGGGGAAAAGTGATAAATTATTTTAATGTTTAGCATTTGATTGAATAAAGATTTTATGAACTTATACAAATTTATCTATTTACAGATTTTGTTCCTGAACAAAGTAGATTTATTTCAAGACAAAATACGATATTCAGGTCGACACCTTCGGTATTTCTTCAATAGTTTTACTGGTATGTATACTATTTTATCTATACTTTCATCATCTTTACTTTGAACTAAGACAAATATTGGTTAACCCTTTCCCTCATATAGACGCTTTCTGACGCCTTTACAGCAGATGGCTTTTTGAAAACATGGCAACAAAAGAAGAAATTGCTCAAAACGAGCACAGTCGGCTTTCTTTTGGAAGTTTGACAAAAGTCAATGTGTCAAGCGTTGTTCATCTTCCTGCAATAGGCTAATAGGGATGTAGAAAAGCAGCCTGTTGCTTAGAAAGACTGGTGTGTGGAGAACTTATGTGAGAATTCCAGGGTTCACATGTCTAGCTGAAATGGTCGCTGTGATATGAATTGAACCCTTTCCCACATATACACATTTTCTGATGCCTCACAAATTTTGAAAACATTATGGCAAAAGGCTAAATTGCTCATAATGAGAAATTTTTCCATTTGCCACAATGTTTTCAACTCTATTTGATAATAAAACATTCATATATAGCACTTTGTCACATTTTTGCACAGAGTCTTTAATGTCGTCTGCTTCAGATTTGTTGTATGTCGGAAAGGATTGAACCAATTCTCTAAAATATATGAACAAGTCCTCCCATCAGAAAAGCATTGTCCCATACAGATGTCAATATATTAAAATGAAAGTTTCTGGTCTTTATTTTCTTACTCTACAACATAAACCTAATTGTAAATTTTAATCTTATTTTTTAATTCGTTAATGATACCGCTGACTTTTGACACCTGCAGCAGGTAATTTATGAAACTGAGTAATTTCTCTTTTACCCCAAATTGTTTTCTTACTAATGTATTTAACCCTGTCCCACCTGCATACACAATGTGATGCATCTGCAGCAGACAACTTTACAAAACATTGTGGCAAGAAAAGAAATTGCTCATCATGAGCAATTTCTCATTTGGCCACAATGTTTTCAACTCTTTTCACATATGTATATCTAAAATAAGTGGAATTTATAAAGTTTTGCCTAGATATTTTAGCTGTAGTCTGATGCAGACTTGTTTAACATATGAAATTCAGAAATGTTGTTCAGAGATATCACACAGCAGTTTTATGATCTCTATTGTTATGATATGAATTTGTTTACCCTCGCTGTGCAGAGTTAACCTGCCTGTATTCTTTTTATAGGTAAAGACAAGGATGTGGACAGTGCCGCAAGATACATAGAGCGGACATTTTTAAAACAGTGTGATCTTCCGGGAAAAGTCATCTATCCCCATTTTACGACGGCCACAGACACGAGCAATGTTCAAGTTGTGTTCAAGGTTGTTATGGACTCCATTTTAAGAGAAAATCTCAAAACAGCATCAATACTGTGATTCCATTTGGTTGTTGTTAATCTCTTTGTCAATCTCCCCTGATTGTTTCATGTTATTATACCCCCAAAAAACAAAGTTTTGGGGGGGTATATAGGAGTCACTGTGTCGGTCGGTCGGTATGTCGGTCGGTCGGTCGGTCGGTCGGTCGGTCGGAAGCCATATTTTGTCCGGACCATATCTTAACAATGCAACATAGGATTTGAACGAAACTTCATAGGATGATACAACACATTGAGAGGAAGTGCGGTGTACAGGAACCATAACTCTATTTTATCTAAATACAAAGTTATTACCCTTTGTTACTTTTTCTTATTCGTAGAGTCTTGTCCGGAGCATAACTTTAAAACTAATTGTTGGAATTTAATAAAACTTCATAGGATGATACAACACATTGAGAGGAAGTGCAGTGTATAGGAACCATAACTCTATTTAATCTAAATAAAGAGTTATTGCCCTTTGTTACTTTTTCTTGTCCGGAGAATTACTTAATAACTAACAGATGGAATCTAATAAAACTGCATACAATGGTAGAGCATAATCAGAGGAAGTGCAGTGTACAAGAACCATAACTCTAATTTACATAATTACAGAGTTATTGCCCTTTGTTACTTTTTCTTATTCGTAGAGTCTTGTCCAGAGCATAACTTTAAAACTGATTCTTGGAATTTATTAAAACTTCATAGGATGATACCACACATTGAGAGGAAGTGCAGTGTACAGGAACCATAACTCTATTTAATCTAAATACCGAGTTATTGCCCTTTGTTACTTTTTCTTGTCCGGAGAATTACTTAATAACTAACAGATGGAATCTAATAAAACTGCATACAATGGTAGAGCATAATCAGAGGAAGTGCAGTGTACAAGAACCATAACTCTAATTTACATAATTACAGAGTTATTGCCCTTTGTTACTTTTTCTTATTCGTAGAGTCTTGTCCAGAGCATAACTTTAAAACAAATTGTTGGAATTTAATTAAACTTCATAGGATGATACAACACATTGAGAGGAAGTGCGGTGTACAGGAACCATAACTCTATTTTATCTAAAAACAGAGTTATTGCCCTTTGTTACTTTTTCTTGTCCGTAGAATTACTTAATAACTAATAGATGGAATCTAATAAAACTACATATAATGGTAGAGCATAATCAGAGGAAGTGCAGTGTACAAGAAACATAACTCTACTTTACATAATGACAGAGTTATTGCCGTTTGTTACTTTTTCATATTCGTAGAGTCTTGTCCGGAGCATAACTTTAAAACTAATTGTTGGAATTTAATAAAACTTCATAGGATGATACAACACATTGAGAGAAAGTGCAGTGTACAGAAACCATAACTCTATTTAATCTAAATACAGAGTTATTGCCCTTTGTTACTTTTTCTTGTTTACAGAGTTATGGCCCTTTTGTTGGTCGGTCGTAAACCATATTTTGAGTCAAGGTGCTGTTTTGGGGGTATTTATCATCTTCAGTGATATTTCTAGTTTTGTTAGAGTTAACCCTTTCCCATATATAGACGTTTTCTGACGCCTCTACAGCAGACGGCTTTTTGAAAACATAGTGACAAAAAGAAATTGCACAAAACATGCAATTTCTCCTTTTGCCACAATGTTTTCCACTTTTAGTCATAGGTTATCCATTCAATTATAGAGATTTTCCATTTTTTGACAAAATATGTTCAAAGTCGTCTGCTGCAGAATTGTCGTATGAGGAAAAGAGTTAAGTAAAAGTCTAAAGATCATGTTCATTTCCAGATGCTCCATTTACAGTGTTGCCATTAAACCATAGATGTGGTTCTAACAGTTTATATTTATATGCCGGCAGCTCAGGCAAACATGATTATAAAGAAAATGTAACTTTTTATAGAATTTTCGATGTCTTCACTTTAAATGTCATAGTAAATGTTTCAATTATAAGTTTTGCCAAGATGTCTTCAACAAGGCAATTTACAGCAAACAGATGACTTCAAAAACATCTAGGCAAAACATGGAAAATCTTCATCAAATAAGCTATCTTTAATGGAGATTTTTAAGGTTTTTGTCACCATGTTTTCAAAGTCGTCTGCTGCAGATTTGTTGTATGTGGGAAAGGATTTAACTTTTATAATGTTTAACCCTTTCCCTCATACGGCAATTCTGCAGCAGACGACTTTGAATATATTTTGTTAAAACATAGAAAATCTCCATAATTGAATGGATAACCTATGACAAAAAGTGGAAAACATTGCGGCAAAAGGAGAAATTGCACGTTTTGTGCAATTTCTTCTTTTGTCACTATGTTTTCAAAAAGCTGTCTGCTGCAGAGGCGTCAGAAAGCGTCTATATGAGGGAAAAGGGTTAAAGGAATGACTTGTGAGTTATAAAGTCACATGATAACACGGGGGGTTATTTTCAGAGTCCACTGATCTCTTTATGTTTGTACAGTTGTATTGTATAAATGTATATAGTTTGTAATATAATTGCAATTTACAGTTCTGTCAGACTTTCAGGGGTTTAATTGGCCCCATTGTTCTGCATGAGAATTTTGTTTTATAACATATACCACCCATCACACATGAGAGAGTAAGAAATTAATGATAGTAGCTAGTGTACATTCCTTTTCAATTTTATCAAAAATGATTATGCTTGTTAATGTTTTGTTTGTTTGAGCCTTATACTTTCCCTTCATATACAGACACATTTTGATGCCTCTGCAGCAGAACGTTTTTGAAAACATTAAGACAAAGGGAAAAATTGCTCATAATGAGCAATTTCTCCTTTTTCCTCAATGTTTTATTCTATGAAATTATTAAACTTTCATTTGCAGAGATTATTCAGATTTTTGCCAAAATGTTTTCAAAGTCTTCTGTATATGGGAAATGGTTATTTATTATATTTTAAATGTGCTTTTTTGTGTTAAGAGTAATATGAAGGTATAAGTGTTCATTATCAGTTAAAATGTTCATTCCCAAATAGAATAAATAGTTTCTTAATTGTGTTCATGGCTGGGATAATGTTCATGATGCATGAAATATCTCCAAAGTTGAATATTAATTCCCAAACAGAATAAATACTTTCTTAATTGTGTTCATGATGGCCAAATAAGTCTTTATGTTCATGTGAATGAAATTTCTTAAACTTTCAAACAGAATAAATACATTCTTGAACCTTGCTACCATATTGAGGGCTTGACGTGAAACGGTTGTAACTAAAAACCTATTTTGTAAACCCTGGTTTAGGGGCAATTTTGACCCCTTTGTAAACAATGCAAATTTAGGTGCCATTGCTCAGAAAGAGCAATGGCACCTAAATTTCCATTGTTTACCAAGAAAAAGGATTTAATGCTTATAAAGACTTAATGGTGAGGTGATTAACCTTAGTAATACCAATTTTAGTTTTTTAGTTACAACCGCTTCACGCCAAGCCCTCGATATATATACGCCTTTTGATGCCTTTGCAGCAGAAACATTTTGACAAAAGGAGAAATTGCTCATGATGAGCAATTTCCCTTTTTGTCACAATGTTTTCAACTCGATTAAATAATTACACTTTCATTATTTGATATTTTCTAAGTTTTTTTGCTTAGATGTTTTCAAAGTTGTCTGCTGCAGATCTGTTGTATGAGGGAAAGGGTTAAAGGTGTTTATTACTGCCTTTTAACCCTTTAACTCATACAACAATTCTGCAGCAGACGATTTTGAACATATTTTGTCAATAAAAAGAAAATCTCTATAATTGAATGGATAACCATGACTAAAAGTAGAAAACATTGCGGTAAAAGGAGAAATTGCTTGTTTTGAGCAATTTCTTCTGTTGTCACTTTGTTTTTAAAAAGCTGTCTGCTGCAGAGGCATCAGAAAGCGTCTATATGAGGGAAAGCGTTAGTGTTCATGATACAATGAAATATCTCAAAGTTAAATATTCATAACCAAACAGAAAAAATACTTTCTTAATTGTGTTCATGACTGCCAAAGAATTTTAATATTCATGTTATAATAAAACCTCTTAAAGTTTCAAATAGACTAAATACTTTCTTAACTTTGTTCACTCAAAGTTTCAAACAGACTTAGTACTTTCTTAATTTTGTTCATGACTGCCTTTATGTTTGTGCTACAATGAAACTGAATGTGAATTTGGTTTATCTCTTTTATGATAATGAGACGTTCAATATGTTCAAAGGTATTTTATCAGAAGTACTATTTGTTATTATTTGACACATTCATGCCTGCTAGAAGGAATTTAAACTATTACCTTATCTTTTCCTGGTACAGATGACTTTTGATGCCTCTGCAGTGAATAATTAAAAAAAAAAAACATTGTGGAAAGAGGAGAAATTGCTTATTATGTTTAATTTTCCTGTTTTTGCAATCCTTTCACGCATCTGTAGCAGACAAATTTTAAATATAATTTGGCAAAAGCAGAAATATTCGTATGATGAGCAATTTCTCCTTTTTCCACAATGTATTCAACTCAATACAATAATTACTTATTTATTTATAGAGATTTACCATAACTTGGCATAGATATTTTCAAAGTGGTCAGCTTTACAAATTGTCCGAAGTGGGAAAGGGTTTAAATCCAACTTTTTTTGTCCAGAATTAAATCAGACACTTACTAAATTCAATTTTGAAGAGTAAATAACGTAACAGGTAATGGGTTAACGTCGGGCAGTTGCAATTGATTTCATAATCACAACTTCTTACTGTGTCATCTATCATTGTTGATAATCACTGATGAACCCATTCCTTCATACATTCAACTTTTGTTGACCCTGTGGCATGAATCATTTCCTAGATCCATGCACATTGGCATACAACAACTTTTAAAAATATTGTGGCAAAAGCAGCAGGTTAAGTTTCGTTGGACATGGTAACCACCCCCCAATGACAGGGTGTTGTAGGTAGGTAGTATACTTCATTTTTCATGTTACACATTTTTAACGGCAGGTTAGTTTTCCTGGGACATGGAATATCTCCCTTCACACCAATGAATAAGGTGTATAATTCCTTGTTTTACATTTAAATATATTGTATGTAAAATTCCTTGTTTTACATTTTAATATATTGTATGTAAAATTCCTTGTTTTACATTTTAAATATATTGTATGTAAAATTCCTTGTTTTACATTTAAATATATTGTATTTAAATATATTGTATGTAAAATTCCTTGTTTTACATTTAAATATATTGTATGTGAAATCTTCATGTTGAACATTTTATGCCTTGTCCTTTTAAATGAGCCTTTCAGTGGTAAATGTACAAGTTGGCATTTGTGAACCGTTTAGGTTCTGATCAGTCTTGTCCATTTAGCCAGTCTTATCAGAGTCTACACACATTGACAGAAGCTTCTAACAAGCTTGTGTGAGTAATATGTGAACACTGTAGATCTTCATCAGACTGTGCAGATGCATAGGCTGATCTGGATCTACACTGTTCACTAAACATAACCTGTACCTCTACCTATGAACAGGCTTTATTAGGATCATTGGTTTCAATGTAAAATTTATTTTATGAAGTAATATTGACAAAACATGAAAAAATAATTAAATAAAAATATTACAAAGCTAAGGGTTGGACATTGTTGTTGTTTATTTAAATCTGCAGCAGATGACTTTGAACTCATCTTGTAAAAATGCAAAAAAAACTCCATAAATGAGAGTTTTAATTATCAAATGGAGTTAAAAACATTGTGAACAATGGAAAAAATGCTCATTATGAGCAATTTTTCCATTGGCCATAATGTTTTCAAAAGTCATCTGCTGCAGAAGCGTCAGAAAGCGTCTGTATTACGGAAAGGGATAATTATCCTGTCTTAGTTTTGACATTAGAATATACTCCTTCCTAGAATAGCTTGAGTATGTTGAGAGATCATCGCCTCGGAACCTGTCCATATGGAAAGGTATTAATTGGATTTTGTGAACAGTGTAGATGCAGATCAGCCTGTGCATCTGTACGATCTGATCAAGATCAAACTTGTTCACATATTACTTACATAAACTTGTAAGATGGTTCTGTGTAGATTATGATAAGAATGAGTAATATTCACGGTGATCTGAATTTACACTGGTCAGATATGCCAACGTAGATTTATTGTGTGTGGCAAAGGGTTGATTAATACACCGTCCTTAAGTTGACGATAAATACGGCAACTGCAATGCATGTAAGAATAAACAAAATCATAAATTGCATTTCTATTTTCTACGACAAGCGGATTCAGAGGAAAATTTCTTGTAAATTTATGGCCTTTCCTTCATTTCCGATACGGTTATGTGTATAACTTAAATAGTTGAACCATTTTGAAAGGGGACCACACACGGGACATTTCTGTTAAGTTTGGTTAAAATGTGTATCTAGTGATTTACGGAGAGAAGTCATTTAATTTAAATATTTGAACAAATGTGAAAGAAGACCACCGAATAAATATGATCCGTCTCGCGAGAAAACCAACAGTATGGCCTCTGCGTTATGTATCGACTCGGATGAGCCTGCGCAGACTGACCCGGGCCGACACATTCTGTCTCAGTGGGGTAGAGGTATAGAGTAGTGATTCCTCAAACAGAAAATCCACAGGAGGCGAAAATAGCCTACGCGGCATGCTTAGGCTGGTCCGGGTCGATACTTCACGCAGAGTCCACAATGTTGGTTTTCTTGCGGGACGGCTTGTATCTGGTTGAAGTTGTTCCAGTGGTTTAGGAGATGTCTCCTGAAGCTAAACATTAACGAATGTCGGACGGACAGACAGACGTGATCAGGTGATCTAAAGAAATACCAAGCTTTAGCATATTAAAGAATCATGGACAGTTTCTACAGTGAAAGTAAAAGTATTGAATAAAGTTTAACACTTTTTAAAAATGGAGAAATTGCTCATGAAGTTGGCAAATACCAGTGTCTGGTCAGATTTGCTCTAGCATCGACTCCGTTTTCTTAGCCCTTTCCCTCATATAGACGCTTTCTGACGCCTCTGCAGCAGACGGCTTTTTGAAAACAGTGACAAAGGAAGAAATTGCACAAAACGTGCAATTTCTCCTTTTGACACAATGTTTTCAACTTTTAGTCATAGGTTATCCATTCAATTATGGAGACTTTCTATTTTTTGACAAAATACGTTCAAAGTCGTCTGCTGTAGAATTGCAGAATTGTCGTATGAGGGAAAGGGTTAAGATGTTAACAACTCGTCGGAAGTAAGTTTTTAAATAGCCATCATAATTAAAATACCAAAAGAGGTGATCTGGACCTACGTCGTTGGATGAGGCCATGCTGTACCCCTTTGAATGGACGAGCTCAATTAATCGTGCTGGGGTGTAAACGTCTGTTGTATCGGGACATTGGTACACATCAGATTGAAGAGCCTATCGATGGAACAATTGAAATATATATGAAAGAACATTAAATTCATCGTTATCATTTTAATGTGAGGCAGGATGATACTTGTATTGTGAAATATTTTCATGAAAAACCAGTTACGGGGTTATTTGATTTCCCATTCCATCTTCATTCCAGACACGTTGTCTCGGTTCTTTAATTATTTTTATGTCATGGATTTCCGCATTAATAACCCTTATTTCTCTGAATTCATGCAACTTGGGTGTATTCATATTTACATCACACACCGACCAACTGGGATGTATTCAGGTCTACATAATACACCGACCAACTTATGGCGTTTCTATTGAGATCTATGGGCATGGCAACGGCGATCACCAGCGATCCCGTGGCGCCCATGGGGTTCTTACCATGCGTCTTCTACGTGTATCACGAGAGCATGGCGACTACATAAGCTGGTCAGTTTTTCGGAAATTTCAAATTGATCATTGTATAGATAAACTGTATAGTTGTGCGTTTGCTAAGTAGAAACACGATACCGAAAAAATATCTGATGTATGAACATTGAACAGCCAGTGTAAAGAAAAGTAAAGTCGTCATAGGAGCGTAGCGCAAAGCTTTGTAACAGCGCCATGGTCGTATTAAGAACTCCATAAACGCAGTGGGAACCGCTGGCTCGCTTGGAGCCCCATGAGGACGCGGTGCAATCGCTCAATAGTGGTGAACTCATCGTAAGATCGCCTTGACAACACCATAATGACTCCGAACGCGTAGTGGGGTCGTGGTGAGGACGCCATGAATTCGCCGTTGCAAATGTTACCATTTGTGCAGCGTCTTTGCCACGCATGTACTGCTCGTGTACTACGATAATAGAGATGTTACAACGCTTGTTTCACGACCATCGCGACCCCATCACGTTCTCACCGCGTCACAGGTCAGATCGCCGAACCTTTGAACATGCTAAAAACAAAAGCCGTGCTTCGGCGATCATTGGCTACCATGGCGATCATAGCACGATGTCTAGCGTTTCTACGACGCTTATACCACGCATATAGCGACATTGACGCGCTATGGGCCCATTTCCGTCGATGTAGCAGCGCAATAAGGACGCCAACCCAGTCTAACGGGGATATAACACACTAACCAACTAATTTTGTTTACATATTTACCTAATACACTAACCAATTAAGGATGTATCCAGATTTACCTTACACACTAACCAATTAAGGGTGTATTCAGATTTACCTAACACACCTACCAACCTGTAATCTGTATTCAGATTAATCTTACACACTGACCAACGTATGTCTATTCAGATTTACATATATATATAATGCACTGATAAAGTTTGGTGTATTCATACTTTTTTAAGACTGACCAACTACGATGTATTCAGATTTATTTGAGACATAGACCAACCTGGGTATGATCGTATGTATCGTATGATATAAGACAGGATCTCACACAGTCTTTGCTGAAAATGTGTTAATAGATAAACATTCTAGTATTTCACCGTAGACTTTCAGAACTCATTAGTGGCACCAAATCCACAGTTGCAAGGGTAAATATACAATCTAGAGTTACTGTTGTGTCTTATACATGTATGAAATGTTTCAACTTGACGTCTTCTCATTTGGTATTTTCCTTTGCTGATTGAGAAACATCTGATGAAAACTTTAATACTTGGTTATTTGGAATAATTGTCCTAGATACATAATTAAAACCATTGTATGGACGATAAATAACTCATCATGTACTGTTTTACGTTTTACCTTTATGTCTCAGTCGTTTGCTGCAGAATTGCAAAATGTCATCTATGACAGGGAAAGGTTTAACACTGAATGTATACTGATGGCATTGATTTATAACGCCATGTTGATTTAAGAACGGTTGTTACAGAACAACAAGTCATGGAACTGTCGACTGAATTGTATCTATGGACATTTTACGACTTCCGGTGATGACATATACCGGACCAATCCCATAATCCAACAGTTACCATATCTACGGTCACTCGATCAAATTACATTGTATCCAATTAGCAATAAATTGTATTTAACTGTCCGATATATCGCCCTGATTTATCGAAATAAGAAGATTAAACAATCCGATTAGATTCTGGTTTTGTTATTTCAACTCAAATTGATCAAGGCATCATCGCTTCTCACCAGTTGAAGTATTGAAAAAGAAAAAGCTTTTATGTCTATATGACTAAACGAGATTTGAGCTGCATCAATCGAAAATGGGTTTTTGTATATACAATACAATACAATACAATTTTATTACTTAAGTAATTAGGCCTCCGGCCCATAATACAACATATATATGTATACAATTCAAATAATCTTATGTGATGTGTTCGCCATATATTGAACATATTGACATATCGGTATATAATTTTAACAATCATGATATGCACAGTTTTACCAATTTGCTTTACCAATTAAACTTTATACACATGTATTTAATTAATGGATTAGCGTTAAGTTATTTAGTTACCTTTTTTGCTAATTTACTTGGTAACCAATTTTCTTACTTGTGTATTTATTGACTAATATGTTCAAGTAGTTTTGAAATGAAAACGGCTGTTTTCTTATAACAGCATGATTCTCGGTATTGAGGAGAGAGCTGAGGTTTTCTATGCTAGGTGTAGCATTGTACCAACTGTATAGATATTTTAGTCTAGTATCAGCAAATTTGTCACATATAAAAAAAGCATGATATTCATCTTCTAGCACATATAAATGTATGCGAACCGTGCTCGGTAAAGTGAGTCTGCGTCAGTGCAAAGTAAAATGAGCCTTTTAGCATGCTTCTTCCCAGAACTTTGGCTATAGTATAATATCAAGTTACGTTTATGCTTGCCATGGCCAGCCCAAGTGGGCACATGGGCGAGTTTCAAAATTAGCTTTTAAAGTCAGCATTTCGTCATCGAGTAGTCAGCACCAGATCTTGAACAGGAAGTTTACACTGGTCGGTTGCTAAGTCGCTGTTCAATCCAAACTATGTAAACCATGGTTCCACTGTAGCTTCATTACACAATAGTACTTAAATAGATTCGTTCGGTATCCAATAATGTGTCAGTCTATTTGTCTCGTTCTCACACCAGTATATCAGTTACAGTACGGTCACTAAACACGTATCCGTGACCCCTGCGTGACACTTCGGTAACTGAAAAGCGCCTTGCCAAAGTACACTCTTCCATGACCGCTGCCAGTCAGTGTGAAATATAGACTGGCATCTTATTTCTGTGCCGTGGTAATTACACTAGGGTCCACCAATACGCGCATATACTGTTGCATGACATGCACGGACAGTCTATACATGGTGGTATATTTCTTCAGGGTGGGGACTTGACTCCTAGGCTCAAGTACTGCTTGTTAGTCCAGGGCTTTGTATGGCAGGCCTTACGATTTGTTGTATATACGAGTATGTTATTCAAAGTCTTTTGAAACCAGCACCTGCGTTTGACTGTTATTATGCCACAGTCAGGATCAAACCCAGGACACACGTTCTCAAATCACAAACGCGTCCTACTTTATCAACGTCGATTCCGGAGTGCATACATCTGGTGAAACAGTCAGTGCATTAAATATGGGTTGCAAAACTATCCAGACCTTAATTTAGCAAATGATGATACGGTTTGATATCATCCTGGAGCCATCTCTGTTGATATCTGAACCACGACATATGATAACCGATCTTTAGACGGTTTGAATTGAACCCAAATTCCCATCAAAGTGCAAACTGTATTGGTAGGCGTTCTATGGAGTTTTTTTTCCATTGTTTTAAAGATTGGACACTGGACATGGAAAATCCTGATCTGACTACGTGTAGGGGCAACCTGATCTGGATCTTCGCTAGTCGCAAAGTCCCGAAGGTCGGTTTTAGTGTGGCGTGGTTCATTATATATAATTCGAAGATGATAAAACATTGATGTATCCAAGGAATTGACCTGACATGCATAAAGATCCAGAGATGCGTTCAGTGTATTGATATTGATAGCATCAATGTTACGGTTTTAAATATCTTAATCATATTTGATGTTTTCTTTCAACGAAAACAGTTCCTTTTATTTTGCTGACTTTAAGGATGCCTATGTTTAGAAAGTAATTTGCGTACTACACTATTTTGGGATGCCCTTGTATAGCAAGTAATTTGCGTACTTCATGCTGTTGGGATGCCCTTGTATAGAAAGTAATTTGCGTACTTTACATTGTTGGGATGCACTTGTATAGAAAGTAATTTGCGTACTTTACTCTGTTGGGATGCACTTGTATAGAAAGTAATTTGCGAACTTTACTCTGTTGGGATGCACTTGTATAGAACATTATTTGCGTACTTCACGCTGTTGGGATGCACTTGTATAGAAAGTAATTTGCGTACTTCACGCTGTTAAGATGCCCTTGTTTAGAAAAAGTATTTGCGTACTTCACGCTGTTGGGATGCCCTTGTATAACAACTAATTTGCGTACTTCACGCTTTTGGGATGCCCTTGTTTAGAAAATTATTTGCGTACTTCACGCTGTTGGGATGCACTTGTATAGAAAGTAATTTGCGTACTTTACTCTGTTGGGATGCACTTGTATAGAAAGTAATTTGCGTACTTTACGCTGTTGGGATGCACTTGTATAGACAATTATTTGCGTACTTCACTCTGTTGGGATGCACTTGTTTAGAAAGTAATGTGCGTACTTCACGCTGTTGGGATGCCCTTGTATAGCAAGTAATTAGCATTATTCACTCTTTTGGGATGCACTTGTTTAGAAAGTAATTTGCGTACTTCACGCTGTTGGGATGCCCTTATATAGCAAGTAATTAGCATTATTCACTCTGTTGGGATGCCCTTATATAGCAAGTAATTAGTATTATTCACGCTGTTGGGATGCCCTTATATAGCAAGTAATTAGAATTATTCACTCTGTTGGGATGCACTTGTTAAGAAAGTAATTTGCGTACTTCACGCTGTTGGGATGCACTTGTATAGAAAGTAATTTGCGTACTTCACGCTGTTGGGATGCCCTTATATAGCAAGTAATTAGCATTATTCACTCTGTTAGGATGCACTTGTATAGAAAGTAATTTGCGTACTTCACGCTGTAGGGATGCACTTGTATAGAAAGTAATTTGCGTACTTCACGCTGTTGGGATGCACTTGTATAGAAAGTAATTTGCGTACTTTACTATGTTGGGATGCCCTTGTATAGAAAATAATTTGCGTACTTTACTCTGTTGGGATGCACTTGTTTAGAAAATTATTTGCATACTTCACTCTGTTGGGATGCACTTGTTTAGAAAGTAATTTGCGTACTTCACTCTTTTGGGATGCACTTGTTTAGAAAGTAATTTGCGTACTTCACTCTTTTAGGATGCACTTGTATAGAAAGGAGTTTGAGTACTTCACCCTTTTGGAATGCCCTTATTTAGAAAGTTATTTGCGTTTCACTTTGTTGGAATGCATTTGTTTAGAAAGCAATTTGAGTACCTTACTCTTTTAGGATGCTCACGTTTAGAAAGTAATTTGCATTATTCACTCTTTCGGGATGCCCTCGTTTAGAAAGTAATGTGCGTACCTTACTCCTTCGGGATGCCCTTGTATGGAAAGTAATTTGCCTAATCCAATCTTTAAGGTTGTCCTTAAATAGAAAGTAATGTGTGTACTGCACTCTTTCGGGATGCCCTTGAATAGAAAGTAATTTGCGTACTTCACTCGTTCGGGATGCCCTTGTTTATAAAGTAATGTGCGTACTTCACTCTTTCGGGATGCCCTTGTTTAGAAAGCAATTTGCTACTTCACTCTTTTGGGATGCCCATGTTTAGAAAGCAATTTGCGTACTTTACTCTTTTGGGATGCCCTTGATAAGAAAGTATTTTGCGTACTGTAGTATTTAAGGATGCCCTTGTTCAGAAAGTAAGTTGCATACTGTAGTCTTTTAGGATGCTCTTGTTTGGAAAGGAATGTGCGTACTTCTTTTTGTTTGGATGCCCTTGTTTAGAAAGAAATTTGCGTACTTCACTCTTTCGGGATGCACTTGTATATAAAGTAATGTGTGTACTTCACTCTTTCGGGATGCACTTGTATATAAAGTAATGTGTGTACTTCACTCTTTCGGGATGCCCTTGTATATAAAGTAATTTGCGTACTTCACTCTTTCGGGATGCACTTGTATATAAAGTAATGTGTGAACTTCACTCTTTCGGGATTCCCTTGTTTTTAAAGTAATTTGCATTATTCACTCTTTCGGGATGCCCTTGTTTAGAAAGTAATTTGCGTACCTTACTCCTTCGGGATGCCCTTGTAAAGAAAGTAATTTGCCTAATCCCATCTTGAAGGTTGTCCTTAAATAGAAAGTAATGTCTGTACTTCACTCTTTCGGGATGCCCTTGTATATAAAGTAATTTGTGTACTTCACCCTTTCGGGATGCCCTTGTTTAGAAAGTAATTTGCGTACTTCACTCTTTCGGGATGCCCTTGTTTATAAAGTAATTAGCATTATTCACTCTTTCGGGATGCCCTTGTTTAGAAAGTAATTTGCGTTCTTCACTCTTTCGGGATGCACTTGTATATAAAGTAATGTGTGTACTTCACTCTTTCGGGATGCCCTTGTTTATAAAGTAATTAGCATTATTCACTCTTTCGGGATGCCCTTGTTTAGAAAGGAATTTGCGTATTTCACTCTTTCGGGATGCACTTGTATATAAAGTAATGTGTGTACTTCACTTTTTCAGGATGCCCTTGTTTATAAAGTAATTTGCGTACTTCACTCTTTTGGGATGCCCTTGTTTAGAAAGTAATTCACTCTTTCGGGATGCACTTGTATATAAAGTAATGTGTGTACTTCACTCTTTCGGGATGCCCTTGTTTATAAAGTAATTTGCGTACTTCACTCTTTCGGGATGCACTTGTTTAGAAAGTAATTAGCATTATTCACTCTTCGGGATGCACTTGTTTAGAAAGTAATTAGCATTATTCACTCTTTCGGTATGCCCTTGTTTATAAAGTAATTTGCTTACCTTACTCCTTCGGGATGCCTTTGTATAGAAAGTAATTTGCCTAATACCATCTTGAAAGTTGTCCTTAAATAGAAAGTAATGTGTGTACTTCACTCTTTCGGGATGCCCTTGTTTATAAAGTAATTTGCGTACTTCACCCTTTCGGGATGCCCTTGTATAGAAAGTAATTAGCATTATTCACTCTTTCGGGATGCCCTTGTTTATAAAGTAATTTGCGTACCTTACTCCTTCGGGATGTCCTTGCATAGAAAGTAATTTGCCTAATCCCATCTTGAAGGTTGTCCTTAAATAGAAAGTAATGTGTGTATTTCACTATTTCGGGATGCCCTTGTATATAAAGTAATTTGTGTACTTCACTCTTTCGGGATGCCCTTGTATAGAAAGTAATTTGCGAACTTTACTCTTTCGGGATGCCCTTGTTTAGAAAGTAATTTGCGTTCTTCACTCTTTAGGGATGCCCTTGTATAGAAAGTAATTTGCATTATTCACTCTTTCGGGATGCCCTTGTTTAGAAAGTAATTTGCGTACCTTACTCCTTCGGGATGCCCTTGTATAGAAAGTAATTTGCCTAATCCAATCTTTAAGGTTGTCCTTAAATAGAAAGTAATGTGTGTACTTCACTCTTTCGGGATGCCCTTGTATATAAAGTAATTTGTGTACTTCACTCTTTCGGGATGCCCTTGTATAGAAAGTAATTTGCGAACTTCACTCTTTCGGGATGCCCTTGTTTAGAAAGTAATTTGCGTTCTTCACTCTTTCGGGATGCCCTTGTTTAGAAAGTAATTTGCGTACCTTACTCCTTCGGGATGCCCTTGTATAGAAAGTAATTTGCCTAATCCAATATTTAAGGTTGTTCTTAAATAGAAAGTAATGTGTGTACTTCACTCTTTCGGGATGCCCTTGTATATAAAGTAATTTGTGTACTACACTCTTTTGGGATGCCCTTGTATAAAACGTAATTCGCATTCTTCACTCATTCGGGATGCTCTTGTATAGAAAGTAATTTGCGTATTGCACTCTTCTTATGCTGTACAGTCAGTGCAGGTGGTCCAATGTCAAAGTTGTTCTTGTAGTCGTGGTTTTGAGACTCAAATAAACATGTGCTCAAGCTAAGTTAGGAACGCAAGGAAAACTGACCCGTCCCATGAACTAATTTTTTAGAATGTTTGATATCTGTACATCTGTATTTTATATATTTCGAGGCAGACATTGGTTAAAATTAACTACCAGTACCTTAGTCTATAACATTGAGCGACACTCAACCGACTGTCACATTGTATTACTACTATTATTCGAAATACACGAACTGCTTGATTCAGGATAACAACAATTGTTTCTCCCCCATGTTAGAATTCAACGTTATGTTTCTGACCACATGCTTTTATTTTAGCGCCCTTCCTTTCATAAGTGCATTACATTTATTTACAAACAAACAGGATAGACCAATCGCAGACTGCACTAAGGTGTGTAGTCTAGTTTTAGGCTCCACCCTCTGTATCGAGTCAACCCTTTCCCTCATATAGACGCTTTCTGACGACTCTACAGCAGACGGCTTTTTGAAAACATAGTGACAAAAGAAGAAATTGCACAAAACGTGTAATTTCTCCTTTTGCCACAATGTTTTCCACTTTTTGTCATAGGTTATCGATTCAATTATGGAGATTTTCTATGTTTTGTCAAAATACATTCAAAGTCGTCTGCTGAAGAATTGTCGTATGAGGGAAAGGGTTAATACACTAAAAGCTAAATGTCCTGGTGTTTACGGTACTTACCAGGTTAACAGGGATTTTCATCTCTCTATGTTTTGATATATAAAATCGTACGGGTCCTCTGTCAAGATATCAAAGAAAACAGAGAACCCATTTAAGCGTCAAAATATAAGAACAATCCACTTTTTTCTTTTAATTTCCATTGAGCAGACGACTTTTGAAGATATTTCTAAAACGGACAACACGTAAAAAGTTCATGATGCGATCGTTATAGACTTTCTCTTAATTCTTTTTCTGCCGAATTTCACAACGTCGACTCTTCCATATTAAAAATTGAACTAAAACATTTTTTCGTTTAACAGGAAATCTGGTAACATTTGATGTCTAAATGGCATACAGTGCAGATTTCGCTACGAGCTGTCTCACACGAATCTGCATTGTTTGCAAAAGCCTTTAATTGCCTTTGCAGCGAAATGTGACATTTGAAAGCAGTCTGATCTGCATCTGCACTGTTCTTACATAGAATGTTTCAAGAACTTCTACAAAATATTATCCATTTGAGTCTTTTAGCACCGATACTCTTCTTCCACGTGCGTAAAAATCGCTAAGGTCAGTTTCCTGGAACAGCGCTCAATTGAACAATCTGCATAGTATCATCACGGCATAAACCTAATAGTGATTTACATTTAATAAGATTTGGTGCATGTAAATCTTATTTACAGATAATTGTTCAGTCAGTAATTTGATTAAAAACGACAATGCTTTTTGTTACGTGCATGGCACTAACAAGTTCGCTGTAGAAAACCTACAGTATTAATAATTAAAATAAGGCTACATACAAGTAAAGCCATTTCTCTCCTGTTAGAAGATTCAGATTGTCCTTACCAACAGAACACTCGGATTGTATAGAAATCTTTCCGTTAGGCGAAAAAGATATCTGGTGGGTTTCTATTGTGATTACTCTTTGGCCGCCCGTCTGTCTGTCGGCCCGGATTAGCCTGCGCAGGCTGATCTTGGTCGATATATTACGAAGATTTCACAATGCTGGTTTTACCCAAACTACAATATTTACCTCCCCTATCGGCCATTTTTAAACAGGAAAAAATAGTAAACAACTACATGTACAAACACTATTATTAACTCTTTCAGCGCGAAAGGCAATATTGAGCTTTTTGCAAACAATACAGATTCAGGTGAGGCAGCTCGTAACGAGCTGTCTCACCTGAAAGCTGCATTGTTTGGCTGTAAGTTATAAAGATATTCCAAAAATCCTATAACATGAAAATAGTTTCGTCCGAGTTTGAACATGGAAGAGTCTACTTTAAACAATTCGGCGCTGAAAGGGTTAACTCGTCTGTTATCCATTGAAGTAGCACTATTGGATCCATCTCCAAAAGTTTAATCATCGGAAGTTGTACTCTAGACTGGTGACGTGCATGCCAAACGATTATACCTTTGCCTGAAAAGAAAATAACAAGAATATACAAACATGTATGTGTAACATGCAAAGTTTCCAATGAAACTGACATCCATGTGGTATAATCGGATTGTTCTAACACATCGACCGTTGGGTTGTATGCTAGCCCAATCCAACAATAAAAGGGGTATTTACAATAATGCGGAAAAACGAGAAGGCATTTATTGAAAGTTTCTATAAAGATATCAGGATATCCTTTATGGCGAAGTCTTCCCGAATAAAACAGATGTGAGTGGTGACTGGGGTGGAGTAAAGGAGACGAGGCATTCTATAAAACACAGCAACCGCAAAGGTTGATATCCTTAAATGCATAAGCCAAACGTTATTCTGTTTTATTGTAAATTGTAGATTTTCGACAGTATATATATTTGCACCCCAATATTAATATCATCCTTTGTTGAATTGCAGAATCACGGAGTGAAAGCCAATACGCATAATCTTTTCAAATAGATAAATATTGGAAACATCTTTAAGATATTTGAAGACACAACAACTGCAGTAACTATCCTATACTTAACTTGCGAATGGTGATTTTAATCTACATGGACTCGTCGACAAGAGTAGGTATAGTATACATGCAAATAATGTATGATGTAATTTATAATATTGTTTTATATACTACGAGGTCCTAGATCTGAAAATAACTTCGATTCCTTGTGCTTCAATCATTGGACATATGACGTGTAAGCGAGCTTTGGTATTGTCCTTTTGGTGTTCGAAGAGGATACTGTTGTTAGTACAAATAAGTTGTGTTTTATTTTGAGAAAGTTTGAGCGAAAAAAGTCTAGAACAGTTTAATACTACTTGTTAATTTCTGTATTCGGAGTACAAACCAGGATCGAAAATGGCTTGAAACCAGAGAGGATAACTCGCGCCGGGTTTCTTTCATCTGGGTTATCCATCTCTCTGTGTTGCTTTACCACAGCTTTAACCGTGGATAGATCACAGCTCTAAATGAGATGTTGCCCGTCTGCCTGTCTGCAAAGAGTATTGCTAAAAGAGGATGATAATATATATATGAGCCGTTCAGCGCAGGCTAATCCGGGCCGACACTTTCCGTACAAGGGGGATGGAGGTAACGAGTGATGATTGCTGAAACAGAAAATCCACAGGAGGCAAAACGTGTCTGTCCGGGTTAGCCTGCGTGACATGCTTATGCTGATCCGGGTCGATACTTTACGCAGACTGCTGCTTTAATAGTAATAGTTCAAGCTGAGATAACCCTAGAACGCTTAAATATATTGATCACAAAATATGTCTAAGACAACTATGATAATAATTGGTATCAAATTCCATTAAATCATGATTATTCTACATTGCACATCTTTTTAACTGAATTTTCATGTGGCAAATACTGGTCAGCATGAACTTGTTCTTCTTTTACCGCATTAGTTTCAACTTACGTCAATAAATTGACATCTCCCGATTTTAGACTGAAGTTAAAACCGAACACGTAAGATTTGTAAGTAGAAAAGTAGTGCTCTGAAGCCAACGATTGTTATGATTGGTGTTTTTTTGGTGTTATTTTACACTGCGTTTATTTGATACATTGAACCATATATAGTAATAAATAATCATGCGCTGTCTCAAAATATAATTTTATTGTTCATGTATTCGAATTCGTGTCTCTTCAAATGGTTTAGTCAAAGATAATTCGGTCGGTCACGGCGAGGACTGTCGGTCAGCGAGCCGTGGGCTTGAATACCAGCTTGGTCACACTTTCTTTCCGACGATTGCAAAAGTCATTGTGACATATTTCCTTCGTCTTTCACAAATGGACCATACATCTCTGCTGAAGAAAAGTGTATGAAGTACTGATGAGAAAAAGTCAACACACTTTCGGGTAGGTAGACTTGTCGCAGTAATATTACAGAAATACTGTTTAAAACGGGATTTAACTCCAAACAATCATTAAATCAAATAAATAATTTAACTATTCAAGTATGTGTAAATAATATGTTAGATAATTCGTTAAATTCAATCTATAAAACTAAAACTGTTGATACCACTGCAGTAGCCGACTACGGGTAAATGCCCATCATGAATAATATAATTTCCCCCAAAACGTACTGCACTTATTGAAAATAATACTGAATTAAAATATTTAACGGTATTCTTTCGGATGATTTCAGTTCAGGTTATTCTGGTTATGGGTTAAAATTATAACATCATCTGCTTACTTTATGTATTAACCCTTTCCCTCATATAAACGCTTTCTGACGCCTATGCAGCAGACGGCTTTTTGAAAACATAATGACAAAAGAAGAAATTGCTCAAAACGAGCAATTTCTCCCTTTGCCACAATGTTTTCCACTTTTTGTCATACGTTATCCATTAAATTATAGAGATTTTCTTTTTTTTGACAAAATATGTTCAAAGTCGTCTGCTGCACAATTGTTGTATGAGGGAAAGGGTTAACGGATAAGTACATAGCTTTTTAACATACGTGCTATGTTTTAGCTTGGATGCGGATAGAAGTGGAATGAATGATTACCAATGCAAATGTACGAAAGGAAAACACTCACTTAGTATATCTTAACCTGTATATCATATGCATACTTAATAGGTTTTGACATTGTGAAGCATTTAAACTTATTTACGATTTTACACTTTGCATATGGGATTGGAAAAAACTAGAATGTAACAATACAAGTGGAAAATAGACAAGCAATAGAGCGTGACAGCAGACGGATACCCAGAACGAGTAGGGTGTAATCTCCCGAGACGACGACCTCTGTATCGCTACACCCTCTTTACAACGGCATTTTATCAGGGTCCCTATATGTTTGCAAATGGAAAATATTGAGTAAAACAGATTTTTTTTAGAAAGGAATGGATTGATTGATTGATTGGGGTTTAACGCCGTTTTTAACAATTTCTCAGTTATATCACGGCGGCCAGGCCAGTTCACCTACTCATGCATTTCCTGGTTTTCTCACACCAGTACTCCACACAACAATCTTCCCAAGCAACTGGCTGCTTTTCCACATAGACTTAGCTCATTGGGAAAGGAATGGAAAATATTTGGGAAAAAGGAGATATTGCTAGCTACGATGATTTTCTCACAATGTTTTCTAAAGTTGACAGCATTCAGATGCATCAAAATGTGTGTCCATCTAGAGAAAGCTTTAACCTCTAAAGAGAAACACCTCTCTAGATGTTGCTCTGGACAGTTTTCACTAACTGTACATATATGTGTTAGATGTTGCTCTGGTCAGGTTTCACTATATGTACATACATTTGCCAGATGGTGTTCTGGACATGTATCACTCACTGTACATCTATTCTACAGATGTTGCTCTGGACAGGTTTCACTCACTGTAAATATATGTGTTATATGTTGCTCTGGCCAGGTTTCACTCACTGTACATATATTTGTTATATGTTGCTCTGGACAGGTTTCACTCACTGTACATATATTTATTATATGTTGTTCTGGACAGGTTTCACTCACTGTACATTGATTTGCAAGATGGTATTCTGGCCAGGTTTTACTCACTGTACACATATGTGTTAGATGTTGCACTGGACAGGTTTCACTCACTGTACATTGATATGCCAGATGGTATTCTGGCCAGGTTTCACTCACTGTACATAATGTGTTAGATGTTGCTCTGGACAGGTTTCACTCACTGTACATCTATTTGCCAGATGGTGCTCTGGACAGGTTTCATTCACTGCAAATCTATTTGCCAGATGGTGTTCGGACATGTTTCATTCACTGTATATCTATTTGACAGATGGTTACGAACAGGTTTCACTCACCGTACATCTTTTTGTCAGATGGTGTTCTGGACAGGTTTCACTCACTGTACAACTATTTGCCAGATGGTGTTATGGATAGGTTTAACTCACTGTACATATATTTGCCAGCTATTGCTCTATACAGGTTTCACTCACTCGCGACGGGTTTCTTTAATCTGGGTTATCCATCTCTCTGTGTTGCTTTACCCGGGCTTTAACCTTACATAAAGATGTTGCTCTGGACAGGTTTCACTCACTGTACATTTATTTGTATATTTTTATTTTGCTGTATTCAAGAAGAGAAACGATGTGTGCAATGATAAAGACAACCCATGCTTTCCATTCTAACACTTTCAATACCATGCAAGATGAATCTTCAGATTTGACGACAATGGTAAACAAATCTTGCCTGTGTGAATTTAAAATATGGGTCGCTAGAGGTCAACCATCTGTATAGATGAATGTCTGTGGCTGCATAGATTTATATGGTTCTACCCATATCTCAAAAGTCTTTTGTCCGTTTTACCTACAGCATGGCTGGCCCATATATTTTCGTTCTGAATTTTGTATTTAATTTAAATATATTAATCCGTTTTCTGGTTTGGTAACCCACATTGCTTTATAGGTAATCACATGTATGCGTTACGTTATGAATCGTATATAACAATACATGGTTCACAGTACTACAATATGTACGTCCCTGACGACATTTTGATAGTCGAATTTATTATATGTTGAAAAGTCAAAAGACGGTGGTGCAGTGGTAGAGCGTCGGCCTCTCGGATTCCAATACCTAAACGGCGCGAGTACTGGTTATGTCTCCAGGAAGCAGACATCGAGTGTGATTAATAGAAACGTAAAGCTTGTTTCCCAATCGAAGTAAAATAAATAAGTTTAAGCTAAATAACACAAACCCTTCAACTAAATATGGTTGCCAAATTCAAATTCCTTTGTGTTTCATAACGTCCCGATATCATCTGAGGTAATTGATGTATTCCGATTGGGTAATCGGGGTCATCAGACGCTTGTTATGGGCGCGTGCAGGACAATGATTATGATCCGCAAGAATCTCGCCGTACCCGCGATAGAATGAGAAATTTTGCGGTGATTCGAATCTCTGTATTTATATGTCTTTGACTTCATTAATGCTTATACAGTTTGCCTATTATAGTGGGCGCAAAGGGAAGTAATCATTGTAGTTCTTGGAACTATGTTATGGCCTATATCTAGAATGGGCAGTGAACACGGACCTTATTGTCAACGTATATTATAACAAAGTAGCATGTTCTGACATTCGTTATAAATACACTGGCATTGCTTTCGCTCATAAGCTCCTTCAGCTTTCAAGAAATATATAGACATTACTTCTATCCTGCCATCTTTTTCAATGTCCTTAGGCTGTAGCCTGTGATTGTAATTATTTAGATTGGAAACCTAACTGTCCTCCTTTTGTATGTGATGGTCACATATCTGTCAAGATTACATCGAAATATATCCCAGCATTTGTGTTAACCACGTTGTAATTTGACGATGTATCGCGTTGAATCGATGGGTCATCTGCTGACAATGACCAAAATGTAAACGACAATTTACTCGTTTATTAATTTATCTCGATTGCAATTATTTCGAACGGCAGTTCGCGTCATTGTGACAATGACCAGAGTCGGTAATCTCGTTTGAGTATTTATGAAGAACATACTGCTGTAATAACAAAGGGAGGGACGGGGTTCGATAATTCGTAAAGAACATACCGCTAACATAACACAATGTAGGTTAATATACGATGGTTCGCCAACGACTTGGACAAAACAATTTGACAATTGCCCTACGAAAACATTCTTATTGTATTGTAATTACCTTTATTCTCACTCCCAGAAGCATTTTGACGCACCTGCATCAGCTGACTTTTGAAATCATTGTGACAAAGGGAGAAATTGTTCATTATGAGCATGTTTTCAACCCTATCCTATAAGGATACTTACATTTAAATGGATTTTGTCATATGTTTATATAGATGTTATCAACGTGGTCTGGTTCAGACTTGCTGTATGTGGGAAAGGGTTAACCAGCGTATACATCTGGTCATTCATACAATTTGATCTATATAAACACTGTATTCCATAAGCATTTTGATATTTTTATGGATTAACAGCACACAATGCATATCCGGTTAACACTGCACAGATGAGCACGGTGATCTGTATCAGCACTAATCGCAAATGACATAACATTTGGTTTTGCTGGAGCACTGCCCCATTATTCCTCCATGTTCTTTCTCATAACAGACAGGTTTATATTTTAGTCGAGGGTTTGAAGCACGTCTCGTGTATATTTAAGACCGAGTAGTTGGACGATACTGCAGCGCACATTCTGATATAAGTCTTAACCCTTTCCCTCATACCACAATTCTGCAGCAGACGACTTTGAACGTATTTTGTCAACACATAGAAAATCTCCATAATTGAATGGATAACCTATGACAAAAAGTGGAAAACATTGTGGCAAAAGGAGAAATTGCACGTTTTGTGCAATTTCTTCTTTTGTCACTATGTTTTCAAAAAGCCGTCTGCTGCAGAGGCATCAGAAAGCGTCTATATGAGGCATGCATTTATTCTGTACCTGCAAAATCCTCCCGAATTTCAGAATTCAAGTACCGGGAAATTTAAATAGGAACTACAAAAGTCGCGAAAGTTAAACCTAGACAGACTATCATTGTCATACGAGCTTTCCTGGTATCTTTTCGAATTTCACAGATCGGTTATCACTATGTCAAGTGGTATTTTATAAAAAAGGGTAAATTGTAGCAGCACTGTTTGCATACTTTATTAAATTAGTTTTTGTTTCATACATTGAAAGGCTCCAAGTAAGTTTACCGGTGATTATAAAACCTTATTAAAGACCTTGGCATCGTTTTCAGGACCCAGATCAAAGCGGACGGATAAGAGCGGCAGTACGAGTCAATGATTTAAGTCAATATTTAACAAGGTCCTTCCCTTCAATTTTCAGGAAACAATTTATATAGTGTTTGCGCTAGTTGTATATTATCGCCTCTCCATCTGTCATGTTTAACTACCTCGTTTGTTGTTAACACCCTTCACAGTGAGGCAACGGATTTCTGATAACGTAATTCTTACCCTTTTGTAGTCTTACTTTGACACATCTGCAACTAACGACTTTTGAAACCATTGTGGCAAAAAGTGAAATTGATCTCAATGATCAATTTCTAGATCTGCCACAATGTTTTCGACGCATATTTAATTGTAATTTCATATAGATATGTTCCATAGTTTTGCCTAACTATGTTCAAGGTCGTCTACCGCAAATTTGTAGTATATGAAAAGGATTAACTAAAATCATCAGATTTAAATGTTAACATATAAGATTGATTTATCGTAGAATTCGGAAATCTCACATATGAACATTAATGCATGCTACATACACGACTCATGTAAACATGGCAAGTAAAACCAAAATGTTACTTCGAACACACGTGATAATCATGTGATCGCACTATAGAATAGAAGGATAAGTCAAGACGAGAAAAGCTAATCAAATTGTCACGACTGAAACTGGCTCTTGATGTGTATCATGAATGTTAACCCTTTCAGCACGCTCTGAGACTTTGTCATTAAAATACCGGTGAAATGACCCCCTTAAAAACAGCCCGAATGAAACGATCGTGTAGAACTTATTTGAAACGCATTGTTATTTTTTTTTCAGATAAGATAGAAATATAATTAAAAATACATATTAATTGGAAAAAGCCACTTGTCATTGTTTTGAATACTAAATAACTGAATTGTTCACGAGAAAATCTATTCATTTTTGTTAAATTTGTCAACGCGGCTGTAATAGGATCTTGGATAACGCTAATTACATACTTTGTGTCACGAAATGTTCTTTCCTTTTATCATTACTGTCAGAGATAGAGATGTTATTAGTCTAAGACTGAGTACACGAAGTTTCCTCAAGGTTATTTGGCTCGCGATATCTCGAAGTTGAAAGGGATCAATACATTACTTCGAGTTATCGTCGTGTTCGACCTATCCCGCGTTTGATGATTAATTCATTTATGTATTTTCAGCTTCGTTATGCATTTATTATTAAATCATTATCTAGAAAATTAAGTCAGTGGTTGAATCATGTAGAGACAACACCGCAGCTCAGTAGTTCTTATTGCTCATCTGAGTAATCAGAAATGTTGGTGTGCTGTTTTCAAAAGACAGATCCGTTCCAGGAATGTGTTCGAGTTAAACGGTATATTCGAGTTAACGGTATATTCGAGTTAAACGGTATATTCGAGTTAAACGGTATATTCGAGTTAAACGGTATATTCGAGTTAAACGGTATATTCGAGTTAAACGGTATATTCGAGTTAAACGGTATATTCGAGTTAAACGGTATATTCGAGTTAACGGTATATTCGAGTTAAACGGTATATTCGAGTTAACGGTATATTCGAGTTAAACGGTATATTCGAGTTAAACGGTATATTCGAGTTAAACGGTATATTCGAGTTAAACGGTATATTCGAGTTATTAAATGTTCGAGATATCACGAGTCCACTGTATACGCCATCAACCGTTATGATTGTGGTTTGTCTAATTGTTATTTGAATCATAGCACAAAGCCCCGGATTAATCTGCGTCTTCATGTAGTCTGATCAGGGTATTTTCAAACAATAGGTCATGGTTTACCCGATCAAAAGCCTTTACAAAGTCAACAAAGACCGCGTAAAATTGACCGTTTGGTTTCCTCAAGTATTTATGAACTAACGAATCTAAAACGAACACGTTATCAGACGTACTATCCCCATTTCTGAAAGCCGGCCTTTTGCTCGCCGACGATACTATAATCGTTAGACCATTGTGTTAAGCGTTAGTTTAGAAATGATTTTTGTTTGTGCTTTTAAAACACGAAACTGTTTTGTCACTTTACTGAAACTACAATTGAAAAGAACGTATAATGGTGCGTTTCTCTGAAGTAACAAATAACAGCATGTACGAATTAACTCTTTCAGCGCCAAAGGCAATATTGAGCTTTTTGCAAACAATACTGATTCAGGTGAGTCAGCTCGTAACGAGCTGTCTCACCTGAAATCAGCATTGTTTGCCTTATGGTTATCCAAATATTCCAAAATTATTATACCATATAAAATAGAGTCGCCCGACTTTGAACATGGAATAGTCTACTTTAAACAATTCGGCGCTGAAAGAGTGAAAGGTAAACACTACTTTTAACGCCTCCCCTCCCTCGTTTAGACTAATCTTTACGTGCAGCAGAAGATTTCTGAAAAACATTGTGGCGAATACAGTTGCTTAGAATGAATAATTTATCCTTTTGTCGCATTGTTTTCAACTCTATTCAATAATTGAACTTTCATTTAGGTATTTTCATGATTTTGCCTATATGCTTTCAAAGTCGTGTCCTACATAGTTTGTGTTTGTGGGACTAGGTTAAGGAGTAGACTGCTGCATTAAAACATCTGTCTCGATTTAGGTTGTTTCAATATCTAATACTTGAAAAGCATTTTGCTTTCCTAAAATCGTCGACGCATTTTCATCATTTCACCAGTATTGATCAATACGTTGGAGATGTTCATTCATGATATTATTTACTAGAGCAAGTTAATAGAATCTACGGCGAAACAATCGTGACTTTGTAGCGTGGACAGAAACTCTATTTCCAGGAAGTGTGTGTTTATTTAGTACAGATTTACGGCACACGGGCTTATCTCGATGCAGAAGAACAAATATATTTGAGAGATTTCTCAACAAATTATTCCGAGATTGCAACGTTTGTCGATCGATCAATCGCGTTAAGTGTAATGGTCTAGGACCACTGACTATAACACTGTATAACGGAACAATACATGTATTACAAGCTAATATAAACGATGCTTGGTTAATCCTCTCCCACTTGTAGACGCACTTAGACGTTTCTGCATCAACAACACTTATATTTCATTTACATATAATTTCCATTTTGCCTATGTTTTTCAAAGTCGTCTGCATCATATATGTTGTATGTTGGAAAGGGTAAGTTAGAATTATTTCCTACATCTCTCCCCAACGTATAGTGATTTAGAGCGGTAACCAAGGTTAGATCCTCAGTGAGAGAAGTGTTATTTGAATTATAAAACAATATTTAGCAAATCTAGTATACTCGACGTGTTTGCCTTGTCTAGTCTGTTGAATAAACAAAAGTTACTCACATGAAACTCTACTCTCAAAATATTTCATAGGGATATCGTCTTCTTGAATACTTTAGGCTTAAACCGTGCCCGATTGTCGGCAAGTCGTATCATCAGCCCGTATTTTGGACTAACTTTCTAAATTTATATAAAGTTGTACATGACATTATGCGCAAATCCTGTTTAAAGTCATGCATGACAGAATACACAAATTTTGTTTTAAGTTTTGCATGTCATAATACGCAATTATTATCAAAAGTCGTGCATGACTTGATAATTAAATGTTGTTTAAAGTCATGTAAAAAATTATACGTAAATGTTTAAAGTCGTGCAATAAATTATATTTAATGTTTAAAGTCGTGCACTAAATTATATGTAAATGTTTAAAGTCGTGCAATACTGACATAAAACGCAAATGTTGTTTAAAGTCGTGTATGGCATAGAACGCAAATGTTGTTTAAAGCACAGTATGACATGAGACGCAAACGTTGTTTAAAGTCGTTTATAGCATAAAGTCGTGTATAGCATGACCCAAAGAAGTTGTTTAAAGTCGTATATGGCATGATAAGCAAACGTCGTTTAAAGTCGTATATGGCATGATACCCAAACGTCGTTTAAAGTCGTATATAACATGATACGCAAACGTCGTTTAAAGTCGTATATGGCATGATACGCAAACGTTGTTTAAAGTCGTATATGGCATGATACACAAACGTTGTTTAAAGTCGTATATGGCATGATACGCAAACGTCGTTTAAAGTCGTATATGGCATGATACGCAAACGTCGTTTAAATTCGTATATGGCATGATACGCAAACGTCGTTTAAAGTCGTATATGGCATGATACACAAACGTCGTTTAAAGTCGTGTATGGCATGATACGCAAACGTTGTTTAAAGTCGTGTATGGCATGATACGCAAACGTTGTTTAAAGTCGTTTATGGCATGATACGCAAACGTCGTTTAAAGTCGTGTATGGCAGGATACACAAACGTTGTTTAAAGTCGTGTATGGCATGATACGCAATCGTCGTTTAAAGTCGTATATGGCATGATACGCAAACGTCGTTTAAAGTCGTTTATGGCATTAACGCAAACGTTGTTTAAAGTCGTGTATGGCATGATACACAAACGTTGTTTAAAGTCGTGTATGGCATGATACACACACGTTGTTTAAAGTCGTGTATGGCATGATACACAAACGTTGTTTAAAGTCGTATATGGCATGATACACAAACGTTGTTTAAAGTCGTGTATGGCATGATACACAAACGTTGTTTAAAGTCGTGTATGGCATGATACACAAACGTTGTTTAAAGTCGTGTATGGCATGATACACAAACGTTGTTTAAAGTCGTATATGGCATGATACACACACGTTGTTTAAAGTCGTGTATGGCATGATACACACACGTTGTTTAAAGTCGTTTATGGCATGATACACAAACGTTGTTTAAAGTCGTTTATGGCATGATATGCAAACGTTGTTTAAAGTCGTGTATGGCATGATACACAAACGTTGTTTAAAGTCGTGTATGGCATGATACGATACTGTTGTTTAAAGTCGTTTATGGCATGATACGATACTGTTGTTTAAAGTCGTTTATGGCATTAACGCAAATGTTGTTTAAAGTTATGATTAGCATGATACGCAAATGTTGTTTAATGTCGTGTACAACATTTAACGCATATGTTGTTTAAAGTCGTGTACAGCATTTAACGCATATGTTGTTTAAAGTCGTGTATGACATAAGACGCAAATGATGTTTAATGTCCGCTATGGTCATGATACGCATATGTAGTTTAAAGTTAAGCATAACATAAAAACGCAAATATAGTTGAAAGAGCCTTAAGGCGGAATAAGAGTAAAACTAACGTATCTTTTGAAGTTAATTCTTTTTCATTCACGAAATAGTCGAAAAATAAGCTTTTCTTTCTTGTTTCTGTGAATTACGGTATTAGAAAAGTTGAATGTTATTTGAAATATTTATGAAGAATAAAGCGATTTCTCGTCTTTTGTTAGAAATAAGCAGAAACAACATCTTGGTTAACAACTTTTGTTATGGCTCTTATTTGACTCATATTTCCTATTTGAAACAGCAGTCTAAAACCACCAAACAATTGTGAATTTTAAATACACCCAGAAATATTCTCAACCGCTTTTATCGCATGCCAAGTTAAGCTTAGTTTTGTTGCTTATTGCCTTAATTCTTTTGATATGTATTTTATGAGATCACAAAGAGAAAACCTGAAGCTGAAACTTAAAAGTAACAACTGCAAGCTTTGAAGTTCCTATTTAGTTGGGGATATTTAGATTTCGGGCGGGTATGCAAACTGTACTAAGAACACATTTCTCATTTTGTTCACCCTTCCCATCATGCAGACATATTTTGACGTTTTTGTATCAAACGACATTTGTTGCAAAAATAGCTCACATTTCATTTTAATCTGCTATTTATTACTGTTGTTTTTACCACACAACGGACGCTGTTTCCATTGCTGTACAACTGTAATACTAACTAACAGTGTTAGAATCAATAATGTTTAAATGGCGTAGTAGCAATATAGACTGATGATCATCAAACTTTGGAAAGATGAAGGCAGATATAGTTTAGCTAGCCGAAAAGTGCCTATAGTCGATAAACATGGTCGGTAGTTAGATAATTACTTCCTTATAATGAATACATGTAAGCAACAAGTTGGCGTTATGCAAACAATACGGACGTACCATGTCAGTAAAAAAAAGACACGATTCCAGTAGCGGGATTAAGATGGTTTATTGATTGTTTGAGGTTTAACTCCATTTTTTAACAATTTTCAGTCATGTCACGGCTGCCAGTTCACCTACTCATGTGTTTCCTGGCTTTCTCAAACCGGTTATCTACACACCTGGCTGCTTTTTTCACATAGACTGTAAGCCTATTGGTGGAAGATGAATGACGCTTAACACAGTGACTTTTGTCAAGCGAAAGAATGTTGGCCGAGCTGAGGTTCGAACTCACAAACCCTGTATTGACAGACCGCGTAGCTACCGACTAAGCTACCGGGGCCCGGTTAAGATAGTATACACGTTAGTCAAGACTGATGACGTTTGAACTGAATATGGGCTCAACCTTCAAGTTAACGAAGAACATTAACGATGATCATTATATCATAATTTACCTTTTTTTATCAACTTATCTTTAAGAGTTTTCAAAATATCAAAATCACAATTTAAGTCAAACTTATTTTTGTATTTAACTTTGAATTGTAAGCTTGACAACAAAAATCGAATGACGTGTATAAACCCTTATTTGTCCGTATCCATATACTTTAACAAATCAAGCTCTTATTTCGTTAATTCGATTTTAGTAATTACATGTCCACTTACCAGACATACGGAAAAAACAAACTCCCCCTTTGAAACCAGTTTTTGATTAACTATTTTCGCTGCAATCAAAGGATTTTGCAAACAATGCATATTCAGGTCAGACAGCTCGTAACGAGCTGTAGTAACGAGTTGTCTCGCCTGAAATAGGCATTGTTTTCCACTTTACATTCAATTTTAACATATTTCATGTCGGACGAAAAATGGAGATGTCTAATTGTCAACATAGAAGAGTCGACTTCGAGGAAATACGGCAGTGAAAGAGTTAAAGTGACCTTGACTGTACAGCGGGTACAACTTCACTCTACATTAAACTAAACACTCAGAGTACCATACTATCAACAAAAAGAACAGAACTGAATAGAACATTTAATTGTAATTGACATTAGGCATTCAAGCTCATAGTCACATAAAAACACACATATACAACAGAAATGGCATGTCGTTTAATACATACAAACTACATTACAAGCATATTGCGACGATGGTTCTCTCTTGTCTCTACTCTCATGACACCGCACGAATAATGAAACAAGCTATCGAGTTGTCGCGAGAACAGCGTCAAATTCACTTGAATATTTCTCCTCCTCGTGTAAAATTACGGGAAACGGGAGTTGTAATGACTATGTGAAGTGCTCTCTGGTTGGTCTATATTTGGTCGTGTGCGGATTTTTAGCCAATCAGCGATCAGATAGGAAACCATTTCTTTTTGTGTCGATATATTTAGTTTTGACGTGTCTGTGTTTTCCGCGGAAATGGTGCCACTTACGGCAACACAAATATTAAGAAAACGAAGAGACGGATCAAAAATCGGGACGATCATTCAATGTAGCAACTGATGGGTTACACAACGCACACCGAGTGGTTTCTAAATTCGAAAAACTGTGGGAGGAGATAGTTTTCGCCCGTTTCCATAGCAACGGTGGTTTCTATGGCGACCATACTACAAACGAAACAACTAGAGCCTAGACCCTTTATCCCTACCAAGTTTGGTCGAAATCCGTTGAATAGTTTTGGCGCTACGCTTGCCACAAACAAACAAACAAACATTTTACAAACAAACGGACAAAAACGAAGACCGACTTTAAGGGTCTCTAGAAGAGAGAACCAATATTATAACATCTATTATAGATTTAGGTTTAAAAAGTTCTGGATAGTTTTTACTCATTCCTGGAACATAAAGTACCCAGAACTGGTTATATAATATTATTTCTTTTTGTTATGACTATTAACTTAAACATATACACATTTTCGATTATGTTGGTGACAAAAATTTGTGTTTTAGAATCATTGCTGCAGATCTTAGCAACAAATATGTAAATCAAATCCTTCAGATTACACTTATTCGATATATAAGTAACCTATTATATAAGGTGCAATTTTAAATACTTCCAAATCGGAAGGATTTAAGCGGTACCTTCAAGAGCATCCATGCTGGGGATTTAAGCGGTACCTTCCAGCGCATCCATGCTGGGGATCCAAATAGACACGGCTTTACAGACGTCTATATGACTTATTGGTGAACATTGTAGAGCAAGATCAGACACCCTAGATGCTGGACTCATAAGTGAACATTGTAGAGCAAGATCAGACTCCCTAGATGCTGGACTCATTAGTGAACATTGTAGAGCAAGATCAGACTCCCTAGATGCTGGACTCATTAGTGAATAATGTAGAGCAAGATCAGACTCCCTAGATGCTGGACTCATTAGTGAATATTGTAGAGCAAGATCAGACTCCCTAGATGCTGGACTCATTAGTGAACATTGTAGAGCAAGATCAGACACCCTAGATGCTGGACTCATTAGTGAATATTGTAGAGCAAGATCAGACACCCTAGATGCTGGACTCATTAGTGAATATTGTAGAGCAAGATCAGACACCCTAGATGCTGGACTCATTAGTGAACATTGTAGAGCAAGATCAGACACCCTAGATGCTGGACTCATTAGTGAACATTGTAGAGCAAGATCAGACTCCCTAGATGCTGGACTCATTAGTGAACATTGTAGAGCAAGATTAGACACCCTAGATGCTGGACTCATTAGTGAATAGTGTAGAGCAAGATCAGACTCCCTAGATGCTGGACTCATTAGTGAACATTGTAGGGAAAGATCAGACACCCTAGATGCTGGACTCATTAGTGAATATTGTAGGGAAAGATCAGACACCCCAGATGCTGGACTCATTAGTGAATATTGTAGAGCAAGATCAGACTCCCTAGATGCTGGACTCATTAGTGAACATTGTAGAGCAAGATCAGACTCCCTAGATGCTGGACTCATTAGTGAACATTGTAGAGCAAGATCAGACACCCTAGATGCTGGACTCATTAGTGAACATTGTAGAGCAAGATCAGACTCCCTAGATGCTGGACTCATTAGTGAATATTGTAAAGCAAGATCAGACTCCCTAGATGCTGGACTCATTAGTGAACATTGTAGAGCAAGATCAGACACCCTAGATGCTGGACTCATTAGTGAACATTGTAGAGCAAGATCAGACTCCCTAGATGCTGGACTCATTAGTGAACATTGTAGAGCAAGATCAGACACCCTAGATGCTGGACTCATTAGTGAACATTGTAGAGCAAGATCAGACTCCTTAGATGCTGGACTCATTAGTGAATATTGTAGAGCAAGATCAGACTCCCTAGATACTGGACTCATTAGTGAACATTGTAGAGCAAGATCAGACTCCCTAGATGCTGGACTCTTTAGTGAACATTGTAGAGCAAGATCAGACACCCTAGATGCTGGACTCATTAGTGAATATTGTAGAGCAAGATCAGACTCCCTAGATGCTGGACTCATTAGTGAACATTGTAGAGCAAGATCAGACACCCTAGATGCTGGACTCATTAGTGAATATTGTAGAGCAAGATCAGACTCCCTAGATGCTGGACTCATTAGTGAATATTGTAGAGCAAGATCAGACACCCTAGATGATGGACTGATTAGTGAATATTGTAGAGCAAGATCAGACTCCCTATATGCTGGACTCATTAGTGAACATTGTAGAGCAAGATCAGACTCCCTAGATGCTGGACTCATTAGTGAATATTGTAGAGCAAGTTCAGACACCCTAGATGCTGGACTCATTAGTGAACATTGTAGAGCAAGATCAGACTCCCTAGATGCTGGACTCATTGGTGAACATTGTAGAGCAAGATCAGACTCCCTAGATGCTGGACTCATTAGTGAATATTATAGAGCAAGATCAGACTCCCTAGATGCTGGACTCATTAGTGAATATTGTAGAGCAAGATCAGACTCCCTAGATGCTGGACTCATTGGTGAACATTGTAGAGCAAGACCAGACTCCCTAGATGCTGGACTCATTAGTGAATATTGTAGAGCAAGATCAGACACCCTAGATGCTGGACTCATTAGTGAATATTGTAGAGCAAGATCAGACTCCCTAGATGCTGGACTCATTGGTGAATATTGTAGAGCAAGATCGGACTCCCTAGATGCTGGACTCATTAGTGAACATTGTAGAGCAAGATCAGACTCCCTAGATGCTGGACTCATTGGTGAACATTGTAGAGCAAGATCAGACACCCTAGATGCTGGACTCATTAGTGAACATTGTAGAGCAAGATCAGACACCCTAGATGCTGGACTCATTAGTGAACATTGTAGAGCAAGATCAGACACCCTAGATGCTGGACTCATTGGTGAACATTGTAGAGCAAGATCAGACACCCTAGATGCTGGACTCATTAGTGAACATTGTAGTGCAAGATCAGACTCCCTAGATGCTGGACTCATTGGTGAACATTGTAGAGCAAGATCAGACTCCCTAGATGCTGGACTCATTGGTGAACATTGTAGGGAAAGATCAGACTCCCTAGATGCTAATCTTGATCTGTACTGGTTTTCGCAGAGCGCCATGAATAGATACCCTTTAAAATAAAAGTATTATTGTGTCACCGAGTAGAACACACATAAGGGGGTTAGTAGAAACTTAGCAATAAGCAATATTTATTTTTCTATCAACTTATTAAAAAAGTTGTCTGCTACAGCTGCAGCAAGGGTCGGGTGCATACTGGAAAGGATTAAAACTGGTTGGACTTATACATTGTCTGAAGATGGGAGTCAATCCGATTATTCAGGTTTTGAGTTAATTTATAAGTTTGACGAAACCAAACAAGTGTTACCGTCAGCGAAAGTACGCAATGAACAAATTATTACACTGAATAACCCGTATGATTACATGTTTGTATTTTTCGCACTTTTTGCTCGCAAATTGAGTAGCAGATAGAGCACAATTAGAATAGGAAATTACCTGAGAGCCTTTTTTATGATATCTTTGGAGCGTTATTTGAGTTTTAAAGCGGTGTAGTTCGGATAATTTCTTGAGAATCATTCCGAGTTTAATCAATCAATTTTACTCCGACAAACTTTGCTGACTTTCTTCCCTTTGGAAGATCTAATATACACATATTTTACTGTGACCAACTTTACTGACTTTCTTCTCTTTGGAAGATCTAATATACACAGATTTTACTGTGACCAACTTTACTGACTTTCTTCCCTTTGGAAGATCTAATATACACAGACTTTACTGTGACCAACTTTGCTGACTTTCTTCCCTTTGGAAGATCTAATATACACATATTTTACTGTAACCAACTTTACTGACTTTCTTCCCTTTGGAAGATCTAATATGCACATATTTTACTGTGACCAACTTTACTGACTTTCTTCCCTTTGGAAGATCTAATATACACAGATTTTACTGTGACCAACTTTACTGACTTTCTTCCCTTTGGAAGATCTAATATATACAGATTTTACTGTGACCAACTTTACTGGCTTTCTTCCCTTTGGAAGATCTAATATACACAGACTTTACTGTGACCAACTTTACTGACTTTCTTCCCTTTTGGAAGATCTAATATACAAAGACTTTAATGTGACCAACTTTACTGACTTACTTCCCTTTTGGAAGATCTAATATACACATACTTTACTGTGACCAACTTTACTGACTTTCTTCCCTTTGGAAGATCTAATATACACAGACTTTACTGTGACCAACTTTACTGACTTACTTCCCTTTGAAAGATATAATATACACATATTTTACTGTGACCAACTTTACTGACTTTCTTCCCTTTGGAAGATCTAATATACACAGACTTTACTGTGACCAACTTTACTGACTTTCTTCCCTTTGGAAGATCTAATATACACAGACTTTACTGTGACCAACTTTACAGACTTACTTCCCTTTGGAAGATCTAATATACACAGATTTTACTGTGACCAAATTTACTGACTTTCTTCCCTTTGGAAGATCTAATATATAAAGACTTTACTGTGACCAACTTTGCTGACTTTCTTTCTTTTGGAAGATTTAATATACACAGATTTTACTGTGACCAAATTTACTGATTTTCTTCCCTTTGGAAGACCTAATATACACAGATTTTACTGTGACCAAATTTACTGACTTTCTTCCCTTTGGTAGATCTAATATACACAGACTTTACAGTGACCAACTTTACTGACTTTCTTCCCTTTGGAAGACCAGACTTTGCTGTGACCAACTTTGCTGACTTTCTCCCCTTGGAAGACCTAATATACACAGATTTTACTGTGACCAACTTTACTGACTTTCTTCCCTTTGAAAGATCTAATATACACATACTCTACTGTGACCAACTTTACTGACTTACTTCCCTTTGGTAGACCTAATGTACACAGACTTTACTGTGATCAACTTTACTGACTTTCTTCCCTTTGGTAGACCTAATATACACATATTTTACTGTGACCAACTTTACTGACTGACTTACCTTTGGAAGATCTAATATACACAGACTTTACTGTGACCAACTTTACTGACTTACTTCCCTTTGGTAGACCTAATATACACAGACTTTACTGTAACCAACTTTACTGACTTTCTTCCCTTTGGTAGACCTAATATACACATATTTTACTGTGACCAGCTTAACTGACTTACTTCCCTTTGGAAGATCTAATATACACAGATTTTACTGTGACCAACTTTACTGACTTACTTCCCTTTGGTAGACCTAATATACACAGACTTTACTGTGACCAACTTTACTGACTTTCTTCCCTTTGGTAGACCTAATATACACATATTTTACTGTGACCAGCTTAACTGACTTACTTCCCTTTGGAAGATCTAATATACACAGATTTTACTGTGACCAACTTTACTGACTTACTTCCCTTTGGTAGACCTAATATACACAGACTTTACTGTGACCAACTTTACTGACTTACTTCCCTTTGGTAGACCTAATATACACATATTTTGCTGTGACCAACTTTACTGACTTACTTCCCTTTGGAAGACCTAATATACACAGAATGTCTGCCCAAACAAAAACGTTTCCATAATTGAATGGAAAACGTATATCATTATCGCCCCCCCCCCCCCCTCCCCCTCCCCTCCCCTTTAATCCCCAAAATATAAAAATAACCCCTTTCACACAAAAAAAAACCCACCAAATCTTAAAAAGCGTTAAAATGGTCTAGACAAATCTATGGAAATAAACTAATAATACTATAAAATGTACTAACTAAATTAAGTTGAAAAAACATTGTGGCAAAACTTGAAAATGCTCGTTTCACCTATATATACATGTACAATATTCGGTAGATGCGTCGAAATGCGTCTGTGAGTGTTAAAGGGATAAGTATCGATGTAATGTAAATGCGGTAAATCGTTGATATCGTAACGTTACGCATTGGTGAACGTATGTCGACACTAATTACCAGCAATACGGCTCGAAAACGCGAGTTACGAAAACCTGTTTCCTGTTGGTGTTAAGGTAAAAAATCACTAATTACGGGACCAGTCTCTTTAGTAATCAATACAGGTTTTAATTGATCAAGCAAAAACGTTCCTTGTTATATTTTCGGAAGGTCAATGCTTAAGTAAAAGTATTGCTTGCATCGATAGAAATATTGATAAAATCATGTATTCATTTGAGTGAGGCGATTTGTGATATTATTGCATCTCCGTTTTAGCATCGCGTGACTTTTTCTAGATGTCTGACGGAGGCTTTATATCTCAAGCTGTATGACATAGTGCATGCTCTGGCGGCTTTAGCTTATTGTGGCTGTTACGCCATTGACAACATGATTTCAATGATATCACGTCGAGAGTTCACTTATTCCCGATCGCTGGGTCAACCAAACATAACTAGGCAAGGAAATTTGCGCTCGACCAGGACCGAGAGTGGGTATCGAATACAGGACTCCCTACTTCAAATCCCACACCTCAGCCTCTCGGCCACAGCGAATTCATGAGACAGCGTTTAAACATATTTGCCCGAGACTTCACTGTTCACACACACCACTAGAACCCGTCTCACATATATATCTGAATAGCACTGGAAATACAGGCATTGTAGTGTAAAACAAGATAAGCATACGACTACGTGAAGATCGTTCTGTGTCTACGCTTTTCGTAACCAGATCACCATGCGTCTACGTGCAGCTCGTTCTGTGTCTACTCTGTTCGTAAAAGATAATCATGCGACTACGTACAGTTCGTTCTGTGTCTTATCTGCTCGTAAAAGATAATCATGCGACTACGTGCTGTTCGTTCTGTGTCTTCTCTGTTCGTAAAAGATAATCATTCGACTACGTTCAGTTCGTTATGTGTCTTCTTTGTTCGTAACCAGAAAATCTTGCGACTACATGCAGCTCGTTCTGTGTCTTCTCTGTTCGTAGGATTATCTGGCGACTACGTCCAGGTCGCTCTATGTCTTCTCTGTTCGTAACCAGATAATCATGCGACTACGCGCAGCTCGTTCTCTGTATTCTCTGCTCGTAACCAGATAATCATGCGACTATGTACTGTTCGTACTGTGTCTTCTCTGTTCGTAACCAGATAATCATGCGACTACGTGCTGTTCGTGCTGTGTCTTCTCTGTTCGTAACCAGATAATCATGTGACTACGTGCTGTTCGTTCTGTGTCTTCTTTGTTCGTAACCAGATAAATGCAGCTCGTTCGCTGTCTTTTCTGTTCGTGACCAAATCACCAAGTGCAGTTGGTTCGATGTCTTGTCTGTTCGTGACCAGATCACCATGCGAATAAGTGCAGTTCGTTCGATGTCTTATCTGTTCGTTACCAGATAATCATGCGACTAAGTGCAGTTCGTTCTGTGTCTTCTCAGTTCGTAATCAGATAATCATGCGACTACGCGCAGCTCGTTCGGTATCTTATCTGTTCGTTACCAGATAAGCATGCGACTACTTACAGCTCGTGCGGTTACTTCTCTATTCGTTAACAGATCACCATGCGCCTACGTGCAGCTCGTTTGGTGTCTTCTCTGTTCGTAACCAGATAATCATGCGACTAAGTGCAGCTCGTTCGGTGTCTTCTCTGTTCGTAACCAGATAATCATGCGACTAAGTGCAGCTCGTTCTGTGTCTTCTCTGTTCGTTACCAGATAATCATACGACTACGTGCAGCTCGTTCGGTATCTTATCTGTTCGTTACCAGATAAGCATGCGAATACTTATAGCTCGTTCGGTTACTTCTCTGTTCGTTAACAGATCACCATGCGCCTAAGTGCAGCTCGTTTGGTGTCTTCTCTGTTCGTAACCAGATAATCATGCGACTAAGTGCAGCTCGTTCGGTGTCTTTTTTGTTCGTAACCAGATAATCATGCGACTAAGTGCAGCTCGTTCTGTGTCTTCTCTGTTCGTTACCAGATAATCATGCGACTACGTGCAGCTCGTTCTGTGTCTTCTCTGTTCGTTACCAGAAAATCATACGACTAAGTGCAGCTCGTTCTGTGTCTTCTCTGTTCGTTACCAGAAAATCATACGACTAAGTGCAGCTCGTTCTGTGTCTTCTCTGTTCGTTACCAGAAAATCATACGACTAAGTGCAGCTCGTTCTGTGTCTTCTCTGTTCGTTACCAGAAAATCATACGACTAAGTGCAGCTCGTTCTGTGTCTTCTCTGTTCGTTACCAGAAAATCATACGACTAAGTGCAGCTCGTTCTGTGTCTTTTCTGTTCGTGACCAGATCACCATGCGACTAAATGCAGCTCGTTCGGTATCTTATCTGTTCGTTACCAGATAATCATGTGACTAAGTGCAGCTCGTTCGGTTTCTTATCTGTTCGTTACCAGATAAGCATGCGACTACGTGCAGCTCGTTCGGTGTATTCTCTGTTCGTTTCCAGATCACCATGCGACTACGTGCAGCTGGTTTTGGCGTTTTCTCTGTTCGTTACCAGATAATTATGCGACTAAGTGCAGCTCGTTCGCTGTCATTTTTGTTCGTGACCAGATCACCATGCGACTAAGTGCAGTTCGTTCGATGTCTTATCTGTTCGTGACCAGATCACCATGCGACTAAGTGCAGTTCGTTCGATGTCTTATCTGTTCGTTACCAGATGGTCATGCGACTAAGTGCAGTTCGTTCTGTGTCTTTCAGTTCGTAATCAGATCACCATGCGCCTAGGTGCAGCCCGTTCGGTGTCTTCTCTGTTCGTTACCAGATAATCATGCGACTACGTACAGCTCGTTCGGTGTCATCTCTGTTCGTTACCAGATAATCATGCGACTAAGTGAAGCTCATTCAGTGTCTTATCTGTTCGTGACCAGATAATCATGCGACTAAGTGAAGCTCGTTCGGTGTCTTATCTGTTCGTGACCAGATAATAATGCGACTAAGTGCAGCTCGTTCGGTGTCTTATCTGTTCGTGACTAGATAATAATGCGACTAAGTGCAGCTCGTTCGATGTCTTCTCTGTTCGTAAAAGATAATCATGCGACTAAGTGCAGCTCGTTCTGTCTGTGTCTTGTCTGTTCGTAAAATATAATCATGCGACTACGTGCAGCTCGTTCTGTGTCTTCTCTGTTCGTTACCAGATGATCATACGACTAAGTGCAGCTCGTTCTGTGTCTTCTCTGTTCGTTACCAGATAATCATGCGACTAAGTACAGCTCGTTATGTGTCTTCTCTGTTCGTTACCAGATAATCACGCGACTAAGTGCAGCTCGTTCTGTGTCATCTCTGTTTGTTACCAGATAATCATGCGACTACGTGCAGCTCGTTCTGTGTCTTCTCTGTCCGTTACCAGATGACCATGCGACTACGTGCAGCTCGTTCTGTGTCTTCTCTGTTCGTTACCAAATGATCATGCGACTAAGTGCAGCTCGTTCGGTGTCTTCTCTGTTCGGTACCAGATAATCATGCGGCTAAGTGCAGCTCGTTATGTGTCTTCTCTGTTCGTAATCAGATAATCATGCGACTACGTGCAGCTCGTTCGGTGTCTTCTCTGTTCGTGACCAGATAATCATGCGACTACGTTCAGCTCGCTCTGTCTCTTATTTGTTCGTTACCAGATAATCAGGCGACTACGTGCATCTCATTCGGTGTCTTATTTGTTCGTTACCAGATAATCATGCGACTACGTGCAGCTCGTTCGGTGTCTTCTCTGTTCGTAACCAGATAATCATGCGACTACATGCAGCTCGTTCGGTTTCTTCTCTGTTCGCAACCAGATAATCATGCGACTACGCGCAGCTCGTTCCGTGTCTTCTCAGTTCGTAATCAGATAATCATGCGACTACGGGCAGCTCGTTCTGTGTCTTCTCTGTTCGTTACCAGATAATCATGCGACTACGTGCAGCTCGTTCAGTGTCTTCTCTGTTCGTTACCAGTTAATAATGCGACTTCGTGCAACTCGTTCTGTGTCTTCTCTGTTCACCCGAGCCGAGAAAGCGCGGTCGGTAACGACGATGTATATCAATCCAAGGTTCAAGGGTTCGCATTTATGAGGGTAAGGGTTAATCAAAATCGCTAAATTGATGTTTCGATGATCGGATTTTGGTTCGTAAGAAACAACTGCGAGTAGATAATGATGGTGTCGATGAGTGTATACGCTTTTAAACCGATGCATCCAGACATTGAAGCCCCAAAACAGCATGATGTATTATTGTTATAAATTAACATCTAGAGAATAATACCGAGGGGCTTGGTCTGAAACAGTCAAAAACCTATTTTGAAAACCCTGGTTTTTAGGGCCAATTTTGACCCCTTTGTAAACAATGCAAATTTAGGTGCCATTGCTCAGAACGAGCAATGGCACATAAATTTCCATTGTTTACCAAGAAAAATGATTTAACGCTTATAAAGACTTTATGGCGAGGTGATTAACCTTGGTAGAAAAATACCAATTTTAGTTACAACCGTTTCACGCCAAGCCCTTGATATGTCTATGGAGAAGACCCTCAAGACACAAATTTGGAGAAAAACTAGAACTACAGCTAAAATATTGTTTGATTGTGTTTATGACCATTAAACCTTTACCTCATATAGACGCTTTCTGACGCCTCTGCAGCAGACTGCTTTTTGAAAACATAGTGACAAAAGAAGAAATTGCACAAAACGTGCAATTTTTCCTTTTACCACAATGTTTTCCACTTTTTGTCATAGGTTATCCATTAAATTATGGAGATTTTCTATTTTTTGACAAAATACGTTTAAAGTCGTCTGCTGCTGAATTATCGTTTGAGGGAAAGGGTTAAACCTTTACCCACATACAACAAATCATTTAGGAGCAGGCTGCTTTGAAAACTTGTAAGCATATTATATGAAATTATTATAAACGGGTAAACTTCTCAAAATAAAGTAGTATTACCAGTATTATCGTTATTATCATTATAAATGAAAATAGAACAATTAAATAGAGTTGAATACATTGCGAGAAAGCGATTATTTAATCAATATAAAACAATTCTCCCTCTGACACACTGTTTTCAAAAGTCATCTGTTGTAGCTGCGTTACAATGCGATCTCCCTTCGATTGTTTGTTTGACTCTTTCGCTGCCAAAGGCAATTAAAAGCTTTTGCAAACAATGCAGATTCAGTAGAGACAACTCGTTGCGAGCTGTCTCTCATGGAATCTGCATCGTTTACTCCTTAGACATCAACTTTTACCATATTTCCTGTTGGATGAAAACTGGACTGGTCCAATTTTCAACATAGAAGAATCGACATTGTGAAATTCGGCAGTGAATTATTTAATGTGGATATTGTAAAAAACAGATCAGTAAGCTGTGGCTAGTCTCACCCCACACCAGTCCCGATCCCCGGTATCTCAGTCGATAGCGACGCGGGCAGTAAATCCAGGGGTTGTGGGTTCGAACCCCCAGCTCGGCCAACATTCTTTCTGACGTCTGACAAATGTCACAAAGCGTCATTCTTTTTTCACCAATGCGCTAACAGTCTATGTGGAAAGGCAGCCAGCTGCTTGGAAAGTATGTTGGATGGAGTACTTGTGTGAGAATTCCAGACAACATATGAATAGGTGAACTGGCCGCCGTGATATGACTGCAACATTGTTGACAACGGCGTTAAACCCCAATCAATCAAACGCACATCAGTGGGAATCTAAACTAGGATTCTGTAATATACCCATATTTATCAATAACTCGCGAGATGTAAGGCGAACGCGCGGCTTCTTCGGTCTTCGTAATCTCTCTCTTACTGCGGTGTTTAAATCATACACAGATCGTGTTCTTGATGCACGGTCGGAAGACTACACTGTTTAATTGTTTTATGGGATGAGTTATTCGTTTCATTCTTAGGAGTTTGACTGCATTATTGTGATACTGAACCGGGCCAGATGTTTAAACATGTTGTTATTGGTCATGTTCCGAACTATCTGAGACCAATTGATTCCTACGATTTTGTTTTAATTTAAGGAAATGGATGTTCTATTTTGGAATGCAAGTGTAAATATTTGTAAATGATGGGTATGTTTGTTTTACTCTATTTGTAGATTTAGAAAATATGAAGGGAAGAAATCACATGACCACAAATGGTTAGAGTTCCGTGCTCTGATAATCACTTCCTCGTAGTTGTCAGGAAATAGAGTAATTTCCTTTCACCCTTTCCCACATACAGACGCTTTGTGTCGCATCTGCAGCAGACGACGTTTAGAAACATAATTGTCAAAAGAAGAAATTGAACATAATGAGCAATTTCTTCATTTGCCACAATGTTTTAAAGTCTATTAAATAATTATACTTTTAATTGCAGAGATTTTCTATATTTTTGCTTCAATGTTTTCAAGGTTGTCTGCTGCAGACAAGCTGTATATGGGTAATGATGAAGTAACGGGTTCTGTTTGGGCTCTAGTTGCTCTTTAATCGAAATCAATTTCCTAGCTCATGAGTCTTACAAGTCAATAAAGAATATAATTGCGTAACTGATGTAGTTTTTATTTTAATCTGGTTTTTACGACAACACCGCCCCGCACAATCCTCTTGGGTAACAATAGTCATTGTTACTGTTGGAAATGATTGGATAAAATATTTCTATTAAGACACAAATGACCAATTCGAGACAATGTAATTCGTTTCTTCTGTAAATTCTGAATTTCTGCCATAGTAATATTATAATGACTTTGACCATTTTTGATATGTTTTGCTTTGGTTTCTCTTTAACTATGAATTGAGTTTTGTTTAAATAAAACATTTTTCGAAATAATTCACTTTTTCAACTCCCACTGTTCAATATATTTTTCGATTTTTTTCTTCAGGATTTGTTTTATCTGCATATATTTTTAAAGCAAAAGCACTGAATGTACACAAACAGTTAAACGTTTGAAAAAAGGATCTAGTTAGTCTTCAGATATTGTTCATATTTCAATAGGCCAAATCTTACCAAATCTTCACAAAATGTACCTCTAGATTACATAATAGTACAGAAACAACACTTTTATCATAGACGACGTCTTTTAACCTCAACCTTTAGCTTTGGATTAGAGCATATTGCAGAAAGAGCTCGAGGTTCTCATAGTTCCACGAGAAAACCAACATTGTGAAGTATCGATCCGGATCAGCCTAAGCATGCCGCGCATGCACCTTTCGCCTCCTGTTTAAGCAATCATTACTCTATACCTCTATCCCCCTGAGACGGAGTGTGTCGGCCCTGATTAGCCTGCGCAGGCCAATCTTGGTCGATTAATTACGCAGAGTCCATTTTCGAAATCTAACAATTATGAGGGACAGGGTTAACTTAATCAGCACATGATGACAACTCCTACATGCATTGCATTCATGCACGTGTTGTATCATACACTTGTGTTTTAACCTGTTAATGTATCAAAATGTTCTTTTGGCTGATTACCAACTTTTGAATTGGTTCGTCTTCAACGTCAGATGTAATATTGGATCTACATCACTTGATACGATGAGTTGACCGATTGAGATAAATTGTATTGAAACCTTGACTGCTGGAACCGTGCCACCAGTATAGCAGTATAGACGTGGACCAGCCGGTGCACCCACGCCGTCTGACCAGTCCCTCTACTGTTAGAAGCTTAACCATGATATTCCTGAAATAAGTGATGGACTCTTCCAAATGCTAAGCTGCATCGGTTCATTGAGACATTCAGCATTGAAAGGGTTAAATCACTCATTATACCAGGTTATCATGCCATATGTAATAACATTCAGTTAAGGTGATATTCGGATTTTGGCCAGGGTCAAAAATAGAAATAATGACAAATAGTAAGTTTTGGGTACATTTTTGTTTGGGTAAATGGTTGATTTTAATGTTTATAAATGTGAAAAGTAAGCTCTAAGTATGGGATTGAATTTTTCTCAGTTGAACACACTTCTCCTTCCGGTTTGACAACACTGGTTGCAGAGCTAGGCGTGAATTTAGAGGTAAATTTGAATATCAGCTTTCGCGTCCAAAATGGCTTGAAAAGGAGCTGGAAACGTGGTATTTCTGACTACATCCACAGATTGCCTATCGTTTTGAGAGTCTTAGCAGCTCTTCAATTTTGCACTAACCCCCTACGGTGTTGGGTGATTTTTGGAATAAAGGGTCAAATTGATATTTCTGTCCTACTTTTTTCAACCTGTTTCAGATTACTTTTGTGGCCACTTCTTTCCATAATATGTACGGAGAGTATGCCTTCCAGTCATTTTCTTATAATTCTGGCACTCCTTGATACAGGAAAAGCCTTTTTATCGATCCAGTATGGATATTATGAGAAATATTGAGAGAATAAAAGTTGGGGTTTCCCAGGAAACAGAAAATCAGCTTTCAACTGTGTTATGCCACATAAATATGTTACCCACGACTGGGGCATATAGAGTAATTAGGTCAAATACATTCACGGTATAAGCACATATTGGCAGGAACTTTTTCTATAGTTTATCTATTTTGATAAGTAAATAGCTTCCTTCTGTAGTGCCCGTTCTATGATACCAACATTCAAAAAGTTAAACTATGTTTACCTCTTTCAGCGCCAAAGGCAATATTCAGGTTTTTGCAAACAATACTGATTCAGGCGAGTCAGCTCGTAACGAGCTGTCTCACCTGAAATCAGCATTGTTTGCCTTTTAGTTATCAATATAGTCCATACTTGTATTTCATGAGAAATGGAAACCGATTTTGAACATGGAAGAGTCTACTTTAAACAATTCGGCGCTGAAAGGGTTAAGATAACATCATATACATAGTGTCCAAATCCTATAAAGAATCACCGAAGTATTTTAGACTCCCGAATCATATCGAAACACATGAATAGAGATAAGACACGGACGTTTTCTGTTAAACTCCCTTTCAAAAAGTTTACGGCCCGGACCACTCTGTAAACCTTCTTTGTCTCATAAATGAACTTTATGCTACAAAAGGGACTTCTGATTGGTCAATTTCGAGAACGAATTTGCTTCTGACCAATCAAATACTGAGCATAAAGTTTTTTTGTTTTTTGTTTATAGTTTTGGAGCATGGACAATAGAAGTAGCTGACCTGAAGTGTATTCTCGTTATCAGAACAGAACAGAACAGAACAGAAGTTTATTTACAACACAAGCATATAAACTCATTGTCCATAACATACATAATTAACATACATGGTAATACAAATACAAAATACTTAAAATAGTAATCATTCAATTGATGATTGTCAAATAAAGTGTATACATTTATAAAATATGATAAACATACATGAATGACAGCATATTTATACAAAATAAAGTAAAGCTTATTTTGAAAATTACTTGTTTTCGTAGTATTATAGACGAACTATTGTGATGTTGTAAATCAATCTGATACACAAATGACTTCCCGAAGTGTATTCTTGTTATTGTAGTTTAATAGACAAACTATTGCGATGTTGTAAAACAATCTGATACACAAATGACTTCCCTAAAGTACACTTGTGATACAATTAGTGTCAGCTTTAAAACGCGATCAAGGTGTAACGATGGAACAATGAACGTGTAATGGTGTAAATACGACATCATGTCGGCTCAACGCAAATTCTCAGTCATGAACAACATGATGGTACTCGAAGACCTGGAGGAATGGGAGGAGAGAATGTGAGTATATACTTGTTGTGTTACCATGGTGATGGTGATGATCAACATCATCATCGTCATCATCCTCATCATCATCACCAGCAGCAGCATCATCATCATCATCAGCATCATCATTACCATATTCAGTGTATGGCTGGAAAGAGTATATGAACTTACCTAATCAGACTGTGACTGGGTTAACCCTTTCCCTCATACGACAATTCTGCAGCAGACGACTTTGAACGTATTTGGCAAAACATAGAATATCTCTATAATTGAAAGGATAACCTATCACTAAAAGTGGAAAACATTGTGGCAAAAGGAGAAATTGCACGTTTTGTGCAATTTCTTCTTTTGTCACTATGTTTTCAAAAAAGCCGTCTGCTGCAGAGGCGTCCAAAAGCGTTTATATGAGGGAAAGGGTTAAGACTGATCTATGTCTCACAGTTCGGTTTTCCCATTACGGTGCTTTTTTTTTTTATAGTGGAAGACAAACTTGATCATCCCTAAAGAGCATCCATAACGTTCTTACAGACATTTGATTAGTATGACATAACGCAATCATCCAAACATAAAACATTCTGTGTATCATATGGAACTGTATAATGGATAACATCATCTTTTATACTGAAAGGTTATTTAATATTTGTCTCCATAAAACCTCCTTCGTTCGGATATTTTTTCTACACGTGCGGACCTTAACTACTTTACCTATGATCATATTAAACCGACACAGTATGCAGCAGAAGATTGTAAGAACATTATGGCAAGGCGAAACTGATCACGAGAAAGATTATTTCCTTTTGTCACCATGTTTTCAAATTTATTCAATAATTTAATCTTCATTTATATAGAGTTTTCATATTGCCATACACTACTAAAATGGTCTGTTAACGTATAAGGGAAAGGATGAAATGCATTTTTGCACTGAGAAAGAGTTTCCGACGTTTCTATTATAAACGTTATTTATATTGTAAATAAAGGGAAATTGTACATGGAATTCAACCTGGTGGCCATGCATTATTTGATCTGTATGCCATTGTTTTAATATTGTACGACATCCAAATATGAGCCGCTCCGTGAGAAAACCAACAGAATGATCTCTGCGTAATGTACCGACCCGGACCCGGGCCGACACATTCCGTATCAGTGGATAGAGGTATAGAGTAATGATTCCTGAAACAGAAAATCCACAGGAGGCGAAAAGTGTCTGTCCTGGTTAGCCTGCGCGGTAACCGATATAAGCTCTGTTATGGAAATCATTGATGCAATGAGCATTTGCCCTTCTTGTCATAATGTTTTCATATATATTCGATAGTTATACTTTTATTTTCAAAGTCGTCTGCTGTAGATTTGTAAGTGGGGAAGTATAATGAAATGTATGTTGTACTGTCAAAACGTTATCAAATATCTCTAAAGATAATGCTGTGTTCATTGTTTGTCAATATGAAGAAAAAAATAGTCTGGTCTTGTTAGAGACATTGTTTATCTAAATGTGATAGATGGGTAGATTTTATTCAGGAAAAAGTGCAGTAACCCCAAACATACCACACACATAGCATATTTGAGCCGTCCCGCGAGAAAAAACAACATTGTGGACTCTGCGTAAAGTATCGACTCGGATCAGTCTAAGTATGCCGCGCAGGCTAACCCGAACAGAAACTTTTCGCCTCCTGTGGATTTTCTGTTTCAGGAATCATTACTCTATACATCTATCCCCCTGAAACGAAATGATCTGGGTCGATACATTACGCAGAGTCCATACTGTTGGTTTTCTCGCGGGACGGCTCATTTGCATTATAAAAGTCCAATAGCGAGCTCATGGTCATGTCATATGGCAGTTATATATCTTGTCCGGATTAAACCATCTACATGTATATAATGGGTGTGTGAACTTAGTGCCAACTTCACACACCCATAATCCAACTGGATGACGCCATGAGTAAGACGCAGAACCCTATCTAAAGGGAGTTTGAGCTTGTCCCGGTAAACAGCCTATACATGCATTAGTGTGTTTCAAATCACTCTACTAGAGGCATAAGTGTTCATCTTAATGAGATGGCGTATTAAGGAAAACAATCGACTTCCAATAACTCGAAGTCGAAATTGACCTATGAATCGTTTCGAGTTATCGGCGTGTTCGAGTTATAGGCGTGTTCAAAGTTTTCGATATGTTCGAGTTATCGGCGTGTTCGAGTAATAGGCGTGTTCAAAGTTATCGATATGTTCGAGTTATCGGCGTGTTCGAGTTATCGGCGTGTTCGAGTAGTCGGTGTTGACGAGTTATCGGCGTGTTCGAGTTATAGGCGTGTTCAAAGTTATCGATGTGTTCGAGTTATCAGCGTGTTCGAGTTATATGTGTGGTCAAAGTTATCGATATGTTCGAGTTATCGGCGTGTTCGAGTAATAGGCGTGTTTAAAGTTATCGATGTGTTCGAGTTATCGGCGATTACGAGTTATCGGCGTGTTCGAGTTATAGGCGTGTTCAAAGTTATCGACGTGTTCGAGTTATCGGCGTGTTTGAGTTATAGGTGTGTTCAAAGTTATCGATGTTTCCAAGTTATCGGCGTGTTCGAGTTATAGGCGTGTTCAAAATTACCGATGTGTTCGAGTTATCGGCGTTGAAGAGTTATAGGCGTGTCAGAATTATCGACGTGTTCGAGTAATCACTCAATTTATGCTGAATGCATTTATATTTTGTAAAAATACCACATACATATAACATACTTTTGTTAATTCAAAAAGCGGACTCCCCATGAAAGACAGTTATACAAAAGAGAAGAAAGACACATTACAACCAAGCAAGTTGTTCAATTTGCCCTATTTCTCAATTACAAAATTAATTTCATCTTAAAGTTGCAAATAAACCACAGCTTATCTGCAAAATTGTTTTCATTTCTTGTTTCAAACTATTTTCAAACAAATATTGACAAGTTTTAAACATAGTTTCATTTTCAGATTTAAGTAATTCAATCATTTGTATCTATTTGGATGTTACAAGTAATATAGTTTTTTATAAAATTTTCCCGTATATAGACGCTTTCTGACACCTGTGCAGCAGAGGACGTTTGAAAACATTGTGGCAAAAGGAGAAATTGTTCATAATCAGCAATTTCACATTTTGCCATAATGTTTTACTATTCACTACTTATTCTTGCATTTATAGAGATATTCCATATTTTAATATTGCAGGCGCAGGTTTTGCAGGTGTCTGCTACAAATGTGCTGTACATAGGAAAGGGATTAAACTGTCATTTATCTAAAGACATGCTTTCACATGCCATGCAGCTAACAAGACGAAATTTATTGCAATACAGAGTTAGCTGACGTCAATAATAGCAGTAAACATGCGCCGTATTCACCAGACGATAATATAGAATGAAGCAAAATGTAATAAAATAAAACAGTCCGCTCTCCGGGTACATGTCTAATATGAGCCGTCTCCGGAGAAAACCACCATAATGGACGCTGCGTTAAGTATCGAACCATATCAGCCTGCGCAGTACGCTCAGGCTAATCCGGGCCGACACAATCCTTCTCAGGGAGATAGAGGTATAGAGTAATGATTCCTGAAACAGAAAATCTACAGGAGGCGAAAAGTGTATGTTCGGGTCAGCCTGCGCGGCATGCTTAGGCTGATCCGGGTCGATACTTTACGCCGAGTCCACACTGTTGGTTTTCTCGTGGAACGGCTCATATTATTATGCAACGAAGCCATTTCGCCTAATCTACTTTTTCAATTCAGTGATTTGTTAAGAGATCCTGAGTGCAGACGGTAAGTCCTCAGCACCGTTTCATTTTGCAATCTTATTTAAAGACATGGCTAGTAATGCGTGCATATTGCGATGCGTGGTTGAGTAAAGATGAACTGAACTCTTCACGCAAATTGATTGATTGATTGATTGATTGATTCATTGATTGGGGTTTAACGCTGTTCATCAACATTTGTTCAGTCATGTCACGGCGGTAAGTTAGCCAACCCATGTGTCCCTGACTTTCTTACACTAGTACTCCACACACCAGTATTTCAAAGCACTTGGGGTCGAGTCCCGGTAGCTCAGTCGGTAACTACGGGGGCTGTCAATCCAGGGGTTGTGAGTTCGAATCCCGGCTCGGCCAACTTTCTTTCCGACGTTTGACAAAAGTCATTGCGACATGCGTCATTCGTCTTCCACCAATGGGCTAAGTCTATGTAGAAAAGCAGCCAGTTGCTTGGGAAGATTGTTGTGTGGAGTACTGGTGTGAGAAAACAAGGAAACACATGAGTAGGTAAACTGGCCGCCGTGATATGGCTGATTTTTTTTAAAAACGGCGTTAAACAGCAATCAATCAATTAAGGCACTCGGGATCTGTTCAACTAAGACTGTTAGCCTATTGGTGAAATACGATAGATCCGTGTTGCATTTTACTTTTTATAGAACGTCGAAAAGAATGTTTGCCGAGCTGGGGTTCGAACTCATAATCCCATTGACGGTCTACGTCGCTATACACTGAGCAACCGGGGAATCAATTCAGTGTCCAATGACGACACCGGGCAACGTGATGGGATGATATTTAAGAGAGTATGTTACCTCTTTGTTTCCCATGTATTTTTGTGTGCGTTGACTAGTTCTCGGGGAACGTGTAACATCAGAACATATTGAGGGCTTGGCGTGAAACGGTTGTAACTAAAAACCTATTTTGAAATCCCTAGTTTAGTGGCAATTTTGACCCCTTTGTAAACAATGCAAATTTAGGTGCCATTGCTCAGAACGAGCAATGGCACCTAAATTTGCATTGTTTACCAAGAACAATGAGTTAACGCTTATAAAGACATTATGGCGAGGTGATTAACCTTGGTAAAAAAATATCAATTTTAGTTACAACCGTTTCACACCAAGCCCTCGATATACAGAGTTTAGATGAGGGTACGATTGGGCAGTTTATGAGGGAAATGTTAACTTATGACATGAGATGGCATTTTCAAAATCTTAGTGATTGTCATTGCGGTTGACAGTAATATCTGAACCCCAGGGTTGCATTCACTAATTATATTGAGAAAAAGGGATCGAGACCAAGATATACTTTAGAAATGAAGCAAAGGACGTGGACAATGAAGGCCTGTTTTATGTCTCATTATAATTCCTTTGCTTTTATGTGTTTCTGCACATTTTGATTATAACTGAAATTCTCAATGCGTCAGCGTAATTATATAGAATAAACGCAAGTACGGGAAACCGTCTTTGGACATCTCAACGAATTGATTGATCTGTTTTATCTTACAATGTAACATTGTACAGTGATTTTGTTGTCTGCTTCTCTTGAAGTTCTTTCAAAGTATGAATGAGCGATCAGGTATAGTGACTAAAACCAAGCATGTACGTGTTCCATGGGCCGATTGGATACGTCAGTGAACACAAAACTATACGTTAAAATAGCTAACAGTTGTGAGCAGCAGAAACGTGCAAGCAAGTCCATAACAAAAGGTACACGTTGGCATTTCTCAACATCGTTGATGCAGAAGAACCTGTTCATCTGGATCGTTTTACCTGAACATTAAACAGTTGACAGGAACTTCTAACAAACAATCATGTGTAAGGAATATGTGGACAGTGTATATTTTTATCAGAAAGTCTGGATGCACATGCTGAGCTGGGTCTATACTGTTTTCAAAAGGCCAATTTGTACCCTGTTCCCGTGGACGGGTTTACAGATTTGTTTAGGTGTTTCCTCCAAACTTCAGAGGCATTTCAGGAAAAAATTGTTTCAATAAGTAAAATACTTGTTCTGTAAAATTGACCGTCTAGACATGAACTCACAGGCGATCAAGTCAATACGAGTGAAATCTTATTAAATATAATTAAACAGTTTGCAAGCCAATGGTTTGAAGCCGTATACTGGGATAACTTCATATTGCAATAAGCTAAAGTTACGCTCGTATTGAAATTACTATTTCCCATTTCGAGCCGCTGCATGTTCGTCCAAGGCAGACGATACTTAAACACAATTTTAGGGAGAGATAGTAACAATGAGCACATTCTCATTGAACTACAATGCTTTCAAACTCTGATTCAAAGTGATACTTCTATCATTTAGTGAATAAAGTTCTACCACGAATTGTTTTAGAAGCAAACGACACTAACTTCACATATCAGGTAAACTAGTTAATGAGGTGCAGACAGAAGTGCCTACTCGATGATACAACAATCTACTTTTTCAACTCGATTGTCTTGTTGAGAGTTCGAGTGTAGAGATATTTAACACATCTGAACACATATTTTGCATGCCTTTCAATATATAATTAAACGAATTTCACTTAAATTTATTGGTGAACATTTTATTTCATACCGCTCTTGAATTATCTATCTTGTAAAACTGTAAACTGCTTTCGGATTTTAAATGTTAATTGACCTTATCGTTTATGATGGTAAAATGCAATTTCTTTATTCTGATTAATCTGTTCCACCACTCACTTCAACAGAAGGGATTATATTTGCTTGAAATGACAAGTTAATCAGTCAAGGCGTTCAGTCATTTACAAGGTGTGTGTTAAACTAACCGTTTCACAAACTAATAGTATTCAATACATAGGTCGAATTCGAAGTATACCATCAGCAATGTCTCCTTTTTCAAAATAAATATAAAAATTTCAAGAGCCCTCTGCTACTGATTTGTCGGATGTCATCTACAACTGATTAGGCGTTAAATGTGCCTTATGTGAACTATGCAAATAGATATGAATTCTGAAATACGAATAGAACGAACGTAAGGAAGTAAACTAACCAACTTTCGCTCACTTCTGTGCAACAAATCGATTCAGAGTTCAATGCTTATATTAAAAATAAAATGTGTTTTGCGTGAGATGATTTTCGTGATGAAAGTTTGCTATATTAAGATAAATTATTGGCATATCATTTCAAATCTTTCATCATTAATTTCCGTTTAATTACTTTGCATGACTGAGGATTTGAAAACCCAGTACGTTCTCTATTGAGTCTGAGACAGGAGAAGTTAAAAATAATGTTATGCCAAAAGGCAGTACATATGTTCAGTTCAGATGTTGATACTTAACAAAGTGGGAATCAGTACGTTTGAAGTGCTGTAACCCTTTCCCTCATACGACAGTTCTGCAGCAGACGACATTGAACGTATTTAGTCAAAACATAGAAAATCTCCATAATTGAGTGGATAACCTATGACAAAAAGTGGAAAACATTGTGGCAAAAGGAGAAATTGCACGTTTTGTGCAATTTCTACTTTTGTCACTATGTTTTCAAAAATCCGTCTGCTGCAGAGGCGTGAGAAAGCGTCTATATGAGGGAAAGGGTTAACTGTGCGGGTTTGTTTTAACTAACGGGTTTTAACGTCATTCCACAACGAACTGAACCCCTAGTACAATATCCCATTCGAATGATTTAAAAGATTGTAAACAGTTGTAGTGGTGTTTAAAGGAATGCACAATTAGCTATAAAAGCTATTGGCGCTGTTTACTACATATACCACCACGTAACCTTGATAACTTTATACAATCTGAAGTATTCCAATCTAAACAAGAGTTTTACAAACCCGATCGTGTCTGTAGATCTACATGTACATGTGGGTATATTCGAAAACCGAAGAATTTGATAAGCTTGACAGTCTCGTTGGAGCGTCTACTGTCACATACAACGAATGCAAAGACACTCGCAGAAGTAAGCGGAGATTCGGATGTTACCGAATTAATGGTCGAGATCAGAATATATTATGACTGTTATCAAGGAGATTCGATAATGTTTGATCATATGAGGGACGAACCGGTTTAACTGTAGTCAAACTTGGCGGGGGAGAGGGGTGGGGGGGGGGGGGGGGGGTGAGGGGGTGAGGGGGGGGGGGGGGGGGAGGGGGTTTGGGGGCTGTCCTTGTTTAGTCTACAAAATATGTTATAGTGTTGTTTCGGTTACTGATCACTAAATAACATAAGTGTACATGCGCTTACTAGTGAGAGTTTTCTTTAGCAGTAGTCATATGGAAATTGTTAAATTCGCCTTACTTGAATTATTTTGTCGCAGCTGTATTAACATGGCTTTTGACCTAGTGATTTTTTACAATATAAATGTTGTTAATAAAGTATTATGTTAAACCTATATTGTGGGAACATGCAATACACAGACAGTTTAGATTGATGGCTATTGCTTTCAGAGAGCTATTGCTTTCAGACAGCTATTGCTTCTTTGTGAACTTTTACTCTCGTACGCGGCTTTACAAAGATATTCTTAGCTTAAACCATCCCCCGAAACCGCATCCGCTTCAGGATCGGGACGTCGAGTGTTCTAACACCAGTGGCGACAGTGGGGTCCCTTCTAATATTGGCGGTAGGTTATCCGGCAGCTAGTTCAATATTGGTACCGAAAGCCTGTCTGCAGTAGGTTATCCGGCAGCTAGTTCAATATTGGTACCGAAAGCCTGTCTGCAGTAGGTTATCCGGCAGCTAGTTAGATATTGGTATCGAAAGCCTGTCTGCAGTAGGTTATCCGGCAGCTAGTTCAATATCGGTACCGAAACCCTGTCTGCAGTAGGTTATCCGGCAGCTAGTTCAATATCGGTACAGAAAGCCTGTCTGCAGTAGGTTATCCGGCAGCTAGTTCAATATCGGTACCGAAAGCCTGTCTGCACTAGGTTATCCGACAGCTAATTCAATATCGGTACCGAAAGCCTGTCTGCACTAGGTTATCCGACAGCTAGTTCAATCCTGTCTGCCCGGTGCTAAACGATCGGACTCGGGAATTAAACATGTGTTCATGACCAAGGTGTCTCATACGTCAGAAATGGCTGGCCCTTTCAATAGGGGTGACACTTAAATAAACAAACACTTGACGTATACAATCCAAACATGTTACATGGAGATAACGTTGTCTTACACACGGGATTCACAATGCTCAACTTGTAAAATTACATTCTTGAAAAACACACAAAAGGAGGCCAGTAACATACTATAATTCAAGTTCATGATCGTTCTTTACAATTCAGTAATTCGTCCACGATATAACGACAAATTATTGCTGTTACTTTGGCATTATCTTAATATGAGGTGAACTTACTTTATAATATATATTAAATTGTTGTTTGAAATTTGATTGAAATATTAAGAAACACACCAATATAGAGTGATCTCGCGGTAACTCGAACTGGAACGGGATTCACAAATAACTTCGACTTATCGACGTGTTCGAGTGATCGCTGGACTTATGGTTAATTCATACGATCAGCTTCGTAATTCGTTTATTCACATATCTTCAATATGAAAAGCGAGCCCGTCACAAAATCATCTTCTAAAACAGCGAAGCAGCAGTTCTGAATGCTCGTATGAACATTCAGAACTGCTGCTACGCTGCTTTCGAAAGACAGCTCCATTCCAATAAATGGTTCGAGTTGTACGATATATTCGATTTGTCCCATGTTCGAGTTGTACGATATATTCGAGTTGTCCCATGTTCGAGTTATACGATATATTCGAGTTGTCCCATGTTCGAGTTGTACGATATATTCGAGTTGTCCCATGTTCGAGTTGTACGATATATTCGAGTTGTCCGATGTTCGAGTTAAACGATATATTAGAGTTGTCCCATGTTCGAGTTAAACAATATATTCGAGTTGTCCCTTGTTCGAGTAATCGCAAGTCAACTGCAGTTAAAACTTTTAAAGACAAATACAATATTTATCAAAGGTCCTCTCGATGATTCTAAAGTTATGCAACCTTTTATTTCTCCAATACACGTCATACGATTTTTATCACGGTATTGAGTTTCTCTTATCACATTATTAGAAAACTACTAATGATTTACTCCCACCATGTTTCTTTACCACTTACCGACATGTACCATTCAATACGTTTAAGCGTATTTATGTGCATGGAGTCTTGAAGCTGTAAATAACTAAGTGCAGTATTAACCCTTTTCCCTCATATAGACGCTTTCTGACGCCTTTTTGAAAACATAGTGACAAAAGAAGAAATTGCACAAAACGTGCAATTTCTCCTTTTGCCACAATGTTTTCCACTTTTTGACATAGGTTATCCATTCAATTATAGAGATTTTCCATTTTTGCTTCAAGTCGTCTGCTGCAGATTGTCGTATGAGAGAAAGGGATAAACAATAATTTAGTAATCATAAGGAGATAAATCTATATATATGATATCTTTTATGCAATAATGCCAAAGAAAGTTCCGGTTTGATATTTCAAGAGAAACATGTCCTATTTTCTATCTTCCTTGATTGAAATTGCTCGCTTTTTTCTGTAATAGACATGTAAAGAGACTTCACTTGAAATACTGAACACAAGTTGTATTACGTCGCGGAAAAAGGAGACAATCTGTCCGAAACTAGTATTTCATAAAATGAAATATGTTTTAAACATTTGATTATTCAAAACGGCCTCTACTGTCAAACAGTATACAACGAACGTATCAAGTTATCCGATATAATACAAGACAATTTGTCCACTAAAATAAGAGCACAACCTTTTAAAATACAATGTATTCGCATTATTTTGTCATTCTTCAGTTGCGAAATAATTTAGACAATTGAGTATTTAACCAACCAGCGTTTAGACAACGTGCGTAGAAAACGAGTGCGTGAAACGGCCGCTTAACTATGTGCTTTTTCTTCTTTTGCCACAATATTGTCAAAAGGATTAAATGCTGCAGATGCCTCAAATTGCGTCTCTGTGCGGGAATACGTTTAATTACAAAATACTGTTAACCCAAATGGTGACGCATTTTGACGCATCTGCATATGAGGATTCTTGAAACATTATGGCAAAAGTAAAACTTACTCATAATGAACATATCTTCCTTTTGCCACAATGTTTTCAACTATATTTGACAACTGCACTTTCTGCTAGATGTGTTCACACTCGTCATCTGCAGAATTATCGTATGTGGGAAAGGATTAAGGATGTTAAAAAAGAAGTGGTATCATTATAGGACGGTCTGAGCCTTTCTTCGTGATTATATGTCAAGTTGATAGATTCTTTGTGAAGTCCCATCCTTAACACTGCATCTATCATATATAGCGGTGGTTTTTGTAAGTAGCTCTATAGACAATTATATGATTTGGTTTTGGCGATTCCATAGAAACCCTACTGTTAAAATTAGAACGAACGTCTTCTTGGCTTCCAAAATATCTTCTGTGGCTGAATAATGTAAACGTCTTTGAAATTGCGGTGATAACACTTTCCCACATACAACAAATCTGCAGCAGACGACTTTGAACATATTTTGTCAAGAAATGGAAAATTTCTATAATTGAATGGATAACCAATGACTAAAAGTGGAAAACATTGTTGCAAAAGGAGAAATTGCTCATCATGAGCAATTTCTTCTTTTGCAACAATGTTTTCAAAAGCCGTCTGCTGCCTGCAGAGGCGTCAGAAAGCGTATATATGAGGGAAAGGGTTAAATATTAGCGTACTTTCCACGGTTTTAAAAGTGAAAGGTCTTGAGTTTGCGCTCACAATAATAACTTTACAAACATATCGTTGGTGTTATCGTTTCCGGAAGTTAGAACTTGTTAGAATTTTAGTTTTTTGTTTTCTAATAGGCTTTCTCTGTTACGTTTAACTTTTTAAATAATATTTACTACGTACAAGTGTGCCTGTTAGATACGTAAATCCATTATCCTCTACTCACTGGGGCCTTCAACCATCGTCTGCGGTGAGACAAGAAATACTGCTTGTATAATAGGCAGAAATAAATGGCAAACAGAATAGCTAAATGAGCGATTTTCCAGGTGTTTAATCACAAGTGAACATTAAGATCAGCCGACACATGATTTCCTATTCGATGTTACTATGATTGTAAGATGATTCCTTAAAGTTTCTGTGACTTAAAAGCGAACTGTACACCCGGATCAGACTAAGCAGCAGCTGTCAGCTGAGTTTACGCTCATTGCAACACCCTTAGAATGATTGCCCTGACGCAGCGATAAAAAGCTAGTTAAAAAACAAAAATAATAAATTCTAATTGCCCTTTCAAAATAAATGACACAAAACAATGACAAAGGTTTGTGGATCCCTCCCATTATACAGCTTTTTATGCCTTAATATCTCATTTTTGTTGTAAAATTAGCCATATCAGTTGTGTTCGTGCTAAGACAGTTGAATACATCGTCAGATTGGACTGAACAGGTTAGCCTTAACGGTGGCATTCCGCCTAATCAATGGTACCTACTTTTGGCGTACCACGGTTCAATTTATTCCGAGCGCAGAGCTGACTTCAAATAGGCTTTCTGTTACAGATTTCTATCCCAGAATTATGGAGATGTCCATGTCAAACTGAAGAATGAAGGATTACTCTGTAAAACGGAATTCCTGGAAATGATTAGTCCATTGAGGCGGACAGGTGACTGACCAGAAAATTACAAAAGATATTTGTGAATGTGTAATATCTTGACCACATGATAAGCAATAAACGAATATACTAATTAACTCTCTTCCCACATACAGACGATTTTCAAAACATATTGGCAAAACAATGTAACGCTTCTATAAATAAAATTTTAATTATTGTATAAAGTTGAAAGCATGTGGCAAAATAGGAAAAAGCTCAATCTTGAGTAAATTCTCCTTTACGCCATAATGTTTTCAAAAGTATTCTCTTACGAATAGTCTACATGAGTCTAGAATATAGAAGGGGTTACTCTCGGTTACATCACTCGGAAACCAACCACTTTAACTTGGCGATCAGCCTGTACCATAGTTGTATAAATTAAATGACAAAAACAATGTGAGCCGTTCCATGAAAAAACCAACAGTGTGGACTCTGAGTATTGACCAGGATCAGCCTTAGCATGCCGCGCAGGCTAACCCGCACATACAATTTTCGCCTCCTTAGGATTTTCTGTTTCAGGAATCATTACTCTATACCTCTAAAACCCCTGAGACGGAATAGTTCGACTCGGATTAGCATGCGCGGACTGCACAGGCTGATCTGGCTCGATATATCACGCATAGTCCATAATGTTGGTTTTCTCGTGGAACGGCTCATATAATGCATACTAACGGGTTTGCTGATAAGGACGATAATACACCCAGTGTTTGTTTTAAAACCATGATAATACACCCAGTGTTTGTTTTAAAACCATGATAATACACCCAGTGTTTGTTTTAAAACCATGATAATACACCCAGTGTTTGTTTTAAAACCATGATAATACACCCAGTGTTTGTTTTAAAACCATGATAATACACCCAGTGTTTGTTTTAAAACCATGATAATACACCCAGTGTTTGTTTTAAAACCATGATAATACACCCAGTGTTTGTTTTAAAACCATGATAATACACCCAGTGTTTGTTTTAAAACCATGATAATACACCCAGTGTTTGTTTTAAAACCATGATAATACACCCAGTGTTTGTTTTAAAACCATGATAATACACCCAGTGTTTGTTTTAAAACCATGATAATACACCCAGTGTTTGTTTTAAAACCATGATAATACACCCAGTGTTTGTTTTAAAACCATGATAATACACCCAGTGTTTGTTTTAAAACCATGATAATACACCCAGTGTTTGTTTTAAAACCATGATAATACACCCAGTGTTTGTTTTAAAACCATGATAATACACCCAGTGTTTGTTGTAAAACCATGATAATACACCCAGTGTTTGTTTTAAAACCATGATAATACACCCAGTGTTTGTTTTAAAACCATGATAATACACCCAGTGTTTGTTTTAAAACCATGATAATACACCCAGTGTTTGTTTTAAAACCATGATAATACACCCAGTGTTTGTTGTAAAACCATGATAATACACCCAGTGTTTGTTGTAAAACCATGATAATACACCCAGTGTTTGTTGTAAAACCATGATAATACACCCAGTGTTTGTTTTAAAACCATGATAATACACCCAGTGTTTGTTTTAAAACCATGATAATACACCCAGTGTTTGTTTTAAAACCATGATAATACACCCAGTGTTTGTTTTAAAACCATGATAATACACCCAGTGTTTGTTTTAAAACCATGATAATACACCCAGTGTTTGTTTTAAAACCATGATAATACACCCAGTGTTTGTTTTAAAACCATGATAATACACCCAGTGTTTGTTTTAAAACCATTCGAAGGTGTATTAAGGACAATTTCATTCAAGAATGACATATTTCTATTAGTAATTGCCCGAGATTAGAGTATTACTGTAAGTTTAAGAACTATTTTCAATTTGAAAGATATGAAATTAAATTAATGAATGAACAGCTTAAGATTTAATTTAGCCAGTTTATACTTGCATCTCATAAACCTTCAATTGACACTGGACGATGCGAACATATTTATAGAGCGAATCGAATTCGCAAATTGTGTAATTCAAAGCAGATTGAAACAGAATATTACTTCCTATGCATTTGTCAAAATTTGCATGATCTAAGAATTAAATTCTCTTCAATAATTTGGCGAGCTGTTAATACATTTATCGATATATTGGCATCAAAAAGGAGAAAGACGCAAGTCAATACGGCCAAATTTATAAAAGAAGCATTGAAAAGCGGGATTAAAGCTTGGAAAATACCGTTTATTATAAACAGAGAGTATATCATTACATAATAATAACAAGACGAATTTTGCTGCAAAGCATCAAAGACGCCGCGCATGATTTTGAAGAATGACTTAAAGGAAGCAGATGCAGTTCAGTACATTTAAATAACCTGTGCAAACAGACAGGATGTAAATATTTTGAACAAGAAGGCCAAATGTCTCTTTATGTTAAACAAGAAGGCCAAGATGTGCCTATATTGCTCACCTGGCTCCCTTAGTCTATAATAAAAGGTTATCAAGAACAGAAAGGGTCAATTTTGACGTAGGGATGAGATGTTTTATATGCTACGATCTATATTTTTCAGCAGTATCATGCATATATTTTGACCAATGTACGAACAGTATGTAAATATTTGTCATTGTCATATTATCATGTATCAATTGTTTATGTTTAATTTCCGGATGTCTAATAACATTGAGTTGAGTTAAATTAGAGATAATAATAATAATCGTTTGAAAAGCAAGTGAGATAATGGCACACACACAACACAAAGTACAATCACTCGAGTATTACGATATTTGTTCTCTGTCACTAACCATGCTTTTATAATTAGTTTGTATATACACTAAAGTGCAACTCTATTATGAGGGATTGGCGTGAAACGGTTTTAACTAAAATTGGTATTTTAATCACCTCGCCATAAAATCTTTTTAAGCGTTAAATCATTTTTCTTGGTAAACAATGGAAATTTAGCTGCCATTGCTCAGAACGAGCAATGGCAGCTAAATTTCCATTGTTTACAAAGGGTTCAAAATTGCCCCTAAACCAGGAATTTCCAAAATAGGTTTTTAGTTACAACCGTTTCACGCCAAGCCCTCTATTTGCACAATGGCGCTATTTCAAAATATCACATTTTAGGCACTACATATGTTAAATAATCAATGGATTTCAATTTCAATATCATCGATCATTCCGAACAACGACTCGGACATTCATTCGATTCGATGGTTGACACACATCATTGTGACTGGCGTCATTCAGCTTCCACCGCAACGAGCTAAAACGTAAAGTTGGGAAGGTAACCCAGTTACGTTGGACGAACGTTGTATGCAGTAAATTGTGCAAGAAAGCCAGGCTATGTTAGCTGGGTGATTTACCGGTGAAAACAACGTTAATGGTGAATCAATCACTGAATCATTACCCTTGATTGTCTGACTATCCATTGGGTAACATCATTGGAATTATATCTTATGCTTCGCTTCTCGAATACGATTGATTGTGTGATGTTTTACGACGATGTCAACAAGTGTACAGTTATATCACGGCGTTTCCTGGGTAAGTCACCAGTACTACTGGTCCATTTATCCTGACACCAGCATGTCAGTCGTAATGCTAACCCCGCATACGAACGTGTGCTACTGTAGCACTAGTTCATGTCTAGTGACTGTGCATGCTGATCGTGGCCTGAATACTTCATATACAGTGTACTCGTGAAAGGTTGAATATGTGATCATTCGTATATATTAACCCCAACAGAGTCCTGGAACGAAACTGTCCTTTGAAATCAGCGTAGCAGAAGCTCTAATGACTCACACTGCTGATGCGTTGTTTTACTTATATTATATCCCTGGCGTACTGTTCATAACAAAGTATTTAAGTATTAATCAACTACGAAGCATTAAGAAGCACAAATGAAATAAGCATACATCGAGTGATCACTCGAACACATCGATCACTCGACGACATCGATCATTCGAACATATCGACCACTCGAATATATCGATAACTCGAATACATCGATAACTCGAATACATCGATAACTCGAATACATCGATAAGTAATTTATGGATTCCCTTCAAGTTTCAGTACTCGGTATCCACTGACTTTTATTTAACCATTAATTCACACAGACTGCATTTGACACCTGTCATTCGACATGACTTTTTAAAACATTGAAATAAAAGGTGACATTTCTCAAAACGAGCAATGTCACCTTTTATTGCAATATTTTCAACTTTTATATCAATAAATATCTTTCAGTTTTATAGATTTTTAAAATTGTTCGTCTTATGATTGTAAACCAATCTTAGAGCAGTTACGAACGCTGTAGGTCTAGATCAACCCACACGACCTTTGAAAAGTCATGTGAAGTAATGGGGGTAAATACTCGCATAGCAGGAAACGTTGGATAAGTCATGGTAGAATCAGAATGGCAGTTCTATGTAAATCAATTCGCGTGGGAACCAATTGATAGACATAATAATTAGCCGTGTTCCGAGAAAACTAACCTCAATGAATTAACCTACAGGTTGGTTTTATACCTGGTGCTAGTGTTTCCGTACAGTCTGTTAAAAAAAGCAAAATTGTTTCCAGAAGTTTCCTGAGAATTTCTTGACTTATCGGCGATCATTGTAGACCAAGATCAAACTACTAGAATGAATGTGTGGGTTGATCTAGATCTAGTGATAGTGTTCGCAACTGGTCTAAGATTGGTTTTCGTAGAGCAAGGTCCAGTCGTATTAAGACAGCTGGTTAGTTTGGATTACACTTGTTTCTTCATAAACAAAGTACTAGAATCGCCCCTAAAGTACGTTTATACTGACATACCAATTCAGTCTAGGAAAATCTTCTTCATACCTATTAATTATATCTACACATATTCTGATTTCTAAACAGGGATATGCATGAAATAATATTCGTGAAAAATCAAACTAGCAATTTTCAATCTCAGTTAAAAAAAGAATAGCTAAGCAAATGATAAAGTTGAAAAACACGTTGATAGCCACCTGTGAAATTTAACGAATAGAAAAGCTATCGGAATGGTTTTCATAGTATTTTCCATTTCACCTAAATTTTAGAGATATTCGTCGGGCTTAATGTATGAGCCGTCCCGCGAGAAAACCAACATTCTGGACTTTGCGTAAAGTATCGACCCGGATCAGCATAAGCATGCCGCGCAGGCTTACCCGGATGGACACTTTTCGCCTCCTGTGGATTTTCTGTTTAAGGAATCATTACTCTATACCTCTATACCCCTGAGACGGAATGTGTCGGCCCGGATCAGTCTGCGCGGACTGCGCAGGCTGATCGTGGTCGATACATTACGCAGAGGCCATAATGTTGGTATTCTCGCGGAACGGCTTGTATGTAATTAACGTGATAACCTAGGTTAACCCTTTACCACATACAACACATATGCAGCAGACGACTTGAGATCCTCTTGGCACAAATATGGAACATTCCTATAAATGCAAGCATATCTAGTGAATATCTTTGAAATATTGTGGCAAAAGAACCAAGTGATCCCCTTGAACAATGTTACTTTTTGCTGTAATTTTACAAAACAATCAGTCTGCTGCAAATGCGTCAAAAGGCGCCTTAAAGTGGGAAGGGTTAAATGAATGTAAATTGATTTGAACCCTGTGTAGGGGAACCAGATGGAAGAGTGACACAGTCTAAAACTATAGAAATGAGGAAACCAGCTTGTCTGTATATACAATCAGATATGCATATGAAATAATATTGTAACACTTGCAAGATTTAAAGAATAATTTGGAATCAAAGTTGAATATACATTATGGGTAAAGGAGTAGTTCTCTATCTACATTTGTTGTTAAAAGTCGTCTGTATCAGGAAAATGGATCCACTGAGATCAAACAACAACTAACTGCCTAACTGCCCACGAGGGGGAGTTTAAACAAACCTTCTGATTGGGAATTCTACATGAATAGATAGAAGAATGTTGGAATATATATACCATATTGCTTTTGACATCTCCTTTAGATAGGTGTATACATTATCTATAGGTATAATACATAAACACATTGTAGTGGAAATCGCTGTACAGGTCGTAATGAGGTATCTAATCGATCAGTCTATGTTATACTCTCTACTGCTAGACGAGACTTTGAAAACGTTTACTTTTGCGAACGTTGCAGATAGGATAAGACCGTAAATCGTTGCAGTCTCATCTTGGTCGAAATTGTTTGTTGTGTCAAGAAGAAGAAGAAGAAGAAGAAGAAGAAGAAGAAGAAGAAGAAGAAGAAGAAGAAGAAGAAGAAGAAGAAGAAGAAGAAGAAGAAGAAGAAGAAGAAGAAGAAGAAGAAGATTTTATTAGACTTAAACTTACAACGTTTCTTGTATATACAATACAATACTTCAAGAAGATACAAACAAATCCATGGCAGTTAGAATCAATGGAAATATCTTCCATATACATTCATACCTACCTACATACATACATACATACCTACATACATACCTACATACATACATACATACATACATACATACATACATACATACATACATACATACATACATACATACATACATACATACATACATACATACATACATACATACATATACACACATATATATATACATACATATACACATATGTACACATATACACATATATATATTCAAATAAATATACATGCCCACATACACATGCAAGCCTAGGTCAAACCAAAATTCTTAAGATGGAAGTAATAGCTTTTCCCGCTCCTTGGCGCTCAGGGTTGCTGGAATAGCATTTTGACTGGTGTACTGGTACCAGCAGTTAGATCGATATTGTAAACAACAAACGCCGTGAAACTATTTTTAACATAATTAAACGCGATGTAATTAACCATTTCAACAAATCACCATACTTGTGTACTACAAGCAACGTTTACGATCGACGTCCCTTGTACAAGTGTTTCTTAACAAACAACAAGGAATTTGCATTTGATAAGTTTTATTATTACAATGATTCAAGGTTTTCAAAACTCGAGTTATCACGACTGACAAAAAGCAATCCCAAATAAACGAGGGAAAAAAACCACAATATGAAAGGATGCAGTATTGTTGTAATTGTTCACGTTGTTAAATTGTGCTTCTCTTCAAAACGATACAGCGAGACGGACCAAACGTCTGGAAACAATCTGGTTACTCTCTGTTAAGTATATACGACTAGTTACGAGCAATATCCCTTTTTGCTACATTGTCATTGTCACAATTTGTACACTGACACAACTATAAACAGTTACACTGCACTCAGAACTTGCGCTCTGAAATCTGATTTGTCAGCAACTGGTTATTTCTCGATATTGATCAATCAGATGCCTTATTTAGAGACTAATGTTAATTTATGAACACAGAAAACGTTTTCAGAGCTATAGGTTGTTAGCTGATATATATATATATATATACATATAAATTTGTTCAGCATTTAATGGCTGTAGCAAAAGATCATTTGAATTGAACCAATACATATTATATATCCGTGTAATACAAGTTAAACTTGCTCAGATATACTATTGACAACGGTGAAATCGCTCTCTGACCACGATTAAACACTAAGTCTCAAACCGGTTTACGATAAAACTTTTAGATTTATCTGCTTTAAACACGTCAACATCTGAAATATTTCATAGGCAAGTTTAAACAAGGTTGTAAACACTAAAAGATAATTCTTCTCATTTTGTACTCTTTTAGTTTTACAGGACAGACCGATTTTGAGGAGATTTTCATTCGAATTAACCAATCAAATAACAGCTTTCAACCAGCACACGACCTAATGTTCAATGTGTTAAGTAAATCTAAATACATACCTGAAAAGATAATTGAATTGTAGTTTTGTTTTGTTTTTCTTTATAAATAATTTTCAAACATAATAACATCGAATAACGGTCATATCTTCGTACATGACCGGGAAATGCGAGTTAAAACAACAACAAAAACAACAACAATCAAAGTACAAAGTACTGAAGGTAGAATTGCATTCGTTTAAGAAGAGATACAGAAGTGCATATATGAATATTTATTTCACCGGTTACCTTCAGGCAAAGTTTCAAGTGTGTAACCCTTTCCAGTGCTGATATTTTGCCTCAACCTGAAACTTTAACCAAAATGTTGACGAACAGACAGACGGAGAGACAGACATCGCCAATCTATAGACCGGAATTGCTAGAGCAATCCGGCCAAAAATAAAAAAAAATCATCAATTTTAGCAGTAAAATCCTGCCAAGAAGTAATGAATTGAGAAAAAAATGTGCCGAGAGGTCCATAATTTTAAACTTGCTAAGATTTGGTCTGTGCAATGAATGTACAAATTGAAAAATGTATTGTTGACATGTATTTTCTACACCATCATTGTAATGTTGTTTATCATAAATAAAATTATTCCTTTTTTTAAATAAACTTTTAATCAAAATGTGTGTCGCAGTGCTGTCTTCTTCAGCAGTTTGACAGAAACAAAGCCTAAATCTGAAATTGTGTCAATGTGTTATTTGTCAACTCTGTCCCATAAGTTTTGCTTGTGATTTGAACTCTCATAAAAAAAGCACGGAAAGGGACAACTTTCCCAACTTTGATTAAATATGTTTTCAATTAAATTGTAAAAAAATCTTTTTCTGTTTTTTGAAAGTTTTGTCATTATTATTTAAGACGGACATTATATACTAGAATAGCCAACTGACTATCATTTGAAAAAGTGTTTCTTATTTAAACCTTTCCCACTTGCATACGTAATTGCAGCCGACGACTTTTGAAAACATTGATGCAGAAGAAGAAATTGCTCATAACAAGCTTTCTCCTTTTGCAACAATGTTTTCAACTATATTCAATGATTACACTTCCAATAAATGTGATTTTCTGTATCTTTGCTCAGATTTTTTTTAATTCGTCTGCTGCAGAGTTTTTATATTGTGGGGTGGGTTGTGATTTGTTAAAGGGCAAGCAGGATTGGGAATTGATTGTTGCACTTATCCTAATGAAACACTCGCCTGCCTGTGCATGTTTTAGCTTAACTTAACTTGTTAATGTTCTTTCCATCATCAACTTAGTCATCTGTTAGTAATCAACTCTATGAACGAAATAATCGCGTCAAAATCATAACGAAAAACTGTCAAAATCTAATTTTGAACTGTGTAATACAAATTTAGAATAAAAGGATGAATCAGTTATGTTGTAACAACCAATATCCGCGAGTCATTTACCTGATTTTGGCCGAAAGAAATGATCGATTTCTTGCAAGATTTATTCGTTATTCGTTCTGCCTTTATAATCAAAGTATTCTAAACGCTTTATAAACAAGTGATTTAAAGCGCTCAAATCATTTGATGAAATTTGTTTCTTTAGACGCGGACCTTGTCGAAAGCACCTATCCAAAATGCAAATCGTTGTCGAAGGAATAGATGGACTGAGAGAAAGAGAACGAAAAGGCTTAGCAATGCATACTATCTTTATGAATAAGGACATGAACGAATATGTATGGACTAGCGCTTAGAATTTCGTACTAGCCGATCCTTCATTCCACTCGCTTATGCTAGCGGGCGAGTGGATGTTTACATCTCTGCCGAGAGGGAAAAAAGGGTTACAATTTACAAAGGGTAATTGCGCGGTGCAGTGCTATATTGGCGTAGTGATATCTAAATAATTGTGTACACTTTAAATATGATATTTACACTTACAAGACTTGTTATTTTCTATTATAAGCTTGAATAATCGGATTTTTTTTCGTTACTCTATGTTTGCTTTTGTGAGCATTCGTAAATTAGTCAAACCAAAAATTGCACTTAATTGTTGGTGGTGAAGGGCATATACATCACGTGACTTAAAACTCACTATGACTATGGCAGCCTCTGCGCATGCGCAAGTCTACCAATAACAAAAGGAAATAACGGAATCCGGAAGTAAGTGAATGTTGATTGTCTATGAATTATTCGGTTAACCGATTAACCGGTTAGAAGATTACACGATTAACCGGTTATTAATATCGATAACCTTTGACATCCCTTAAAAATACACACAAGAATGCTTTTGAACTGTGACTGCGTACCTCGACAGAATTGTTGTACTTTTGAGACACTGATCTTTTCCCCTTATATCGACGTACGTGTGACAGACATCGGAACGAACGAATTCCATTGTAAGTCTACTATGTCAAGGCTTTGTTCCTAGAGGGTTCTTAAAATTTACCAATTACACAAGAACAACAATTGAAATGCCAAGAACCGACAGCTTATTTACGTGGCTTCCTTTTTGAAACGAGTTATATAAAGGGGGTCCCCTATATGTTGTGCCTTTAACAAATGAGCATTTTCCAGGAAAGCTGACTCACGGGACATTGTTATTAACATAGGTCTACATTTATCTGATTTATGGCATTATCTGATCACGGTTTCCTTCTTTGAAATTGGGTTAGACAACTGTACACGTGAGGAATCTAATCTTTCATTCGAAAGTTGATTTTCGTATGTGGTTGTTCAATATATAATTGCATGATAGATGTAAACCCTGAAGCGCTCGGTGATCTAAAGGTGTGCGCTCATCAGAACGGTTAACATTTGAGCCGTCCCGCGAGAAAACCAACACTGTGGACTCTGCGTAAAGTATCGACCCGGATCAGCCTAAGCATGCCGCGCAGGCTAACCCGGACAGACACTTTTCGCCTCCTGTAGATTTTCTGTTTCTGGAGTCATTACTCTATACCTCTTTGCCCTTGCGACGGAATGTGTCGGCCCCGGATTAGACTGCGCTGGCTGATCTAGGTCGATACATTACGCAGAGGCCATAATGTTGGTTTTCTCGTGGGACGGCTCATTCGTGCTTTTCTCCTCTATACAGACGAAATCTGATGCATTTTCAGCAGATGCGTTTTGAAAACTTGGTAGAAAAACGAACATGCTCTGCCCATTCCGTATCATTTCACCTCAAGATCAAAAGAATAATTGAAACTTTATAGATATAACAATTTCGTATGTTATCAAATCTGTTCATATAACACATCACGTAAACGGTTGCAGGTATAGAGAACACGCTGACAGTCCGTCATGACCAAGCAGTCTTCATCAAAGCCTGCAATGACTTGTTTCGCCTTTTACTTATTCTATTAAGAAACAATTAACGAAAACAGCAATTATATGGTATTAAGTCTGAATAAGAAAATATCAATTATTGCTTTTAATTATTTTCATTACAAATTTAAATAAAACCTCGAAAAAGGATTTTGCCGTCACTTAAAAATGGCAGTTTAATGTTCTAAAAACAGTACGTTTTCTCTTTATTATAAATAAAAGACGTTTTATATTTGAGTGAATACAACTGTGCTATTTTAAGATCATTAGACTTTGCTGTCTTCAATTAGTGTTATTCAAGTAAGAGTTCAGATGTCTGGTAAAAAAAGCAATTGGAAATTAGAAATCTGTCATATTACACGTGCCAATGTCTTTGTAACGTTCTTCTCTTTAAAAAACATAATGGTTAAATAAAAAAAGTTCTCCTTTTATCACATTCTTTCATTTCTTTTTGAATTTAATCAATTCAAGTGTCCAGTGTACCATGATTCCTCACTAACTTACTAGAAATTGAATTTAAAATGTGTAAATGTAATATTTCAAGGAACGTTAGTTTAAACTTATGTATTTTACATCGATTGCGAAACAAGCTTTAAGCTAATCACGTACGATGTCTTCTGCGTACTGGAGACATGGCCAGTACTCGCGCCGTTTTTGTGGTAAAAATCTCAAAGGCAGAAGAGTCCACTAATCACGGGATTCGAACCAAGGTCCTTTGATACGAGAGACCGACAAGCAACGTTATATTGAACATTCAAAATAAAATGTAATGCATTTTTTTTTTACCGTGGCATGAACAATGATTTGTCCTATAAGATACAAAACATCGTCAATGAATCTCACACGAGAAGCACCAACTCTGATTGGCTAATTAGTGTTAGCAGGAAGTAAATACTATCAAGTTGGAAACAAACATAAGGTACAAGAATGTTAATGTAGCGTGGTTATCAATGTACTCGATAATTCGTCTTATCTGCACTATGTGTTCACGCGGCCATCATTACAATAACGTGCAAGATAAGGAGGATAAGTGACATCACTTTACTTAGGGTACCAACAAAATAGCGTTTTCATTACAAACAAGAGAAAGTTGATGCAAGGCATCAATGTCGCCGGAAAAGACTGCATTGATTTATTTTTTAACACACATGTATTCTTGACTTTCATTAGTCTAAACATACACATAATGTTTTCATAAGGACTAATTACAGGAGTTTTGAAATTCCACATAGATCTACAAATTTCAGGATTTCTTTTGGTCAGGATTTTGGATGTTTTGTATTTGTCAATAAAACCACAACAAATACATTTTGGGCTTTAAATCTACATATCGCAATAAAAAGCTATTAAACCATTTCCATGTCTGAAGCAACAATGAAAACCTTTAAACGCTTAAAACATTGAGAAAACGGTTAAGTTGCTGAAGACATGAACTTCCTCCTTTTTAATAATAATTATAATAATTATAACAGATGTTAAAATTTATCCTCATATGTTTAAAAAGTAGACCACACTTGAAACAACATATCAGCTAAATTGTTTATCTAAATCGTTGATGCATACACTATATGTTTGGCGCAAGAGAAATGCCATTTGCGAGTCCCATTACTATTTATTCACAAAATATTTCTTATTTTTGTTTCTGTTACCAGTTTATGTTGATACTTATCTATTAAAAGGAGAATTCGACGTAATTTTTTTATATCGATAGTCTGCTGCAATTAGGCGCGCGTATGTAAACAAATTAGACTGTGCGACGTAAAGGTTTGTAGTAATCGCCTTTTCATTACATAGTTTATGAAAATAAAGTATCCCAGTCTAGCTAATAGAGAATGTTTTGTCTTCGTAAATAAAACACAAAAACGTAAATGCCAGTCAAAATAAAGAAACTGCACATACTTAAAACATCGGAATATTTATTTCATTTTAGATGTGTCATAACTTGGTGTTTTTAAACAAACGCAATTGTAATATGTTCAAGACATTTAAAAAAAAAATCTAATAATAACCCCCCCTCCCATGTCATTTCCGAAAACCTATTAAAAATAGAAGTCGCGGGCTTCTGCCCGGCGACTAATTATATAACTGTTGTAAGTACAATCAACGGATGTATTCAGATTTTCCTAGCATACAGAGCTACGTTCCAATATATTGTATATTTTCTTAACACGGACAATTCAACATTATTTTTGCTACACTAGCGTAACGATCCTACGCTTGGACGAATAAGTTTAACAAAACAAAGTTACTCCCCTTGTTTGAAGGATAATGGCTATGCCTAAACTATGCCTAGTATCTGACCCAAATTGATCATAACGCCATATCAGTTACTAAAATAAGTTTGTGCTAAAATCCTAGATTTAAATTAGCCTGTTATTCAAATATACGACGAGAAACACATCAATTAATGTACATACAGCAAATTTAGTTGTTCAATGACATTTCAAGGTCAATGATTCAGCTATGATACCTGATAGGAAACCACGCGATGGGTGAAGGTCACAGGGAATCGCTGTTAATACAAACGCCACGTAATGGTTTTGGTTTCAACTCAGTCCAACAAGGATGTTCATGTAGACGTGCGTATTCCAGTCTACACACCAAATACTGCTACATACGTAGGTATACCAATCTACACGCTAAATATTTAAACGTACGTATACCAATACATGCCAACTATATAAACTTACGTAGACCAGTCTTAACGCCAAATAATTTATGTACGATTACCCGTCTACACACCAAATAGTAACTGATAAACGAGTATAATAGTAAAGCCAAAGCCATTTTATTTTTCAGACAAATTATTCAACATTTGTTTCAAGACTCTTCAAAAAGTTAATACCTCATGTGTTCAATTAGACAAAACAATAGTAGGATTATTAATTTGAGATGAGAAGGATCCTCTCATGGTGATTGTTTTTGTCCCTTTCTTCCAATGTGTTTAAATGTTTCTATTGGAGCTTCAAAAGTTGTCTACTTCCAGATTAAATGCTGCAATGGGTGATCTACTAACGTTACTTTCAAGTATTTCAATTATCCCACTTTACACCAAGCCTTTTTTTCTGATTCAATTAATGTGTTCCTTATCTCGTCCTGAAACAGTTCTTGTGTGGGTCGAATTGGCGTTTATTTGCAAATAGAAAAGAAAGTGGAAGTACACGCGTTATATATTGGCCGCGCTCTACGAAAACCACCTTGACAAGTGTAGAGAACGATCAAATAGTACACCTATGCTATTTGGCCTCAGTGTATACTGCGTGCTTGTCTGAGACTGAGAATGCTTCATAAACTTAAGAGCGAATTATTGCAGAACTAGATCAGACTACACGGATACGTAGGGTGATCTTAATCTAGTCTGATCGCAAATTCCCTCTGTTTTGATTTTCTGTAACGCGGCTTTATCGAAACAGAAGGCGATCATTGGCAGTGTCTAGGTATCGAATCTAGAATTAGTTTACAAATATTTAGACTGGTGTATCCATACTGCAATAAATCTGTAACCAGGTTTTAATTTCCACTCCCTGGAAACATAAACTTGACATTTCCATAACGCCATTCTACAATCAATATCAAACTCGGAATAGTGGCTGCGTGATGACATAAGGAATTTAAGAAAAAGAAGCTGTGTTTTCAAGAGAGATTTAACCATTTCGCTGCCAAAGGCAATACAATCTTTTGCAACACTGCAGATTTTTAGAAATCAGCATTGTTTGCCATTTAAACATTCAATTTTTACAAAATTTCCTGTAGGACGAAAAATGGGGTGGTCCAATTTTCAACATGGAAGAGTCGACTTTGTGAAATTCGGCTGTGAAAGTGTTAAGAGAACTACGTTTGCACCGGTCCGAACCATGTAAACAATGTTCAAACACGTTGACCTAACATGTAAAACATAGCAACACGATTCAAAACCATCCAAACAAATATATTGTGTCAGTCGTTTCCAATGGACCTTTATTACATGCAACGGAAAGTGACTACTCTGATGAGACTGCGCGTATCAACACACTCATCTGAGTTATCACTGTACATTAATGCAGCTATACCCCAATCTCGTTAGACGTGACTGAAACATTTCGTCACGCAATTTGTTGAATGCTATATTTTCCATGTAACGATCTTTCATTGTTTCGAAGCAAGAAAAACACTTAGGAATGTCAAACCTACTTAAAACCAAGAAGTGACGATTTTTAAAATGTTTGAGACAGATTGTTGTATCGAGGCATTCACTATCACAGGTTGTACACTGACCTGACCAATTTAGAAACCTTGACCAAGTTACAATTCAGAAACAAAAACAACATAAAAAAAACACCACAAAACTCAATAAGCTTTTTCAGTAAATGCAATTATGTTTGGGGAGACGGTGTTAAAATAAGAGGAGTCGTTGATGTGGTTATTGTTGAAAGGCTAGGTACTCAACAGACATACATTGGCCCTTTCTTAGTGACAAAATAACTCTTTCAGCGCTAAATTGTTTAAAGTAGACTCTTCCATGATCAAAATTAGGCGTCTCCATGTTATACATTTTTTGGATTATTTTGATGAATAAAAGGCAAACAATGCTGATTTCAAGTGAGACAGCTCGTTACGAGCTGACTCACTTGAATCAGCATTGATTGCAAAACCCTCAATATTGCCTTTGGCGCTGAAAGAGCTAAACACGTTGTAAAGGAGTTGAACGTTAAATGTATCAACGATCATATATAGCCAATAACTCTATCAAGAATTCGTCACTTCATCGCTTGTTGAAGAAATTTACAGATTATGTTTTCCCGGAGCGCTGATTTAAGAGCGGCCATAACGAGTTAGCGGTCACTCTCGGACCCCGACCGATCAATAGTCGTAATAAGCATTTTATAGAGTTTCCGCGTCCCGTGTAATAAATTAATCGCGTGCCCATGGGAGTGGTCTGGAATATACGACTTTACAATGAGCACTTGTTGAATGAAACACTTTGCTCTATTGCTGATAATTTTGTGATAGAATTTGTTATTGAAAACTTTGTTGGAAAAAAGAGGTGTGGAATAAACGACTTTACAATGAGCACATGTTGAATTAAACTCTTTGTTCTATTACATATAATTTTGGGATAGAAATTTATGTTGGAAACATTGTGAGCGAAAGGATATGATTCTCGGGACCATGTCACCCAGACAAAAGCCGACGGTATATTCAAAATACGGACACCTTTCATTCTGTTCGAAGCTTTATTCCACATATGAGCCGTCCCGCGAGAAAACCAACAGTATGGCCTCTGCGTAATATATGGACCAGATCAGCCTGCGCTGTCCGCTCAGACTGATCCGGGCCCACACATTCCGTCTCAAGGAGATAGAGGTATAGAGTAATGATTCCTGAAACAGAAAACATAGGAGGGGACATGTGTATATCCGGGTAAGCCTGCGCGGCATGCAGATGGGCGCAGTGATCTGAACCGACACAGAAAAGCTAACTTGAACCTTTTCCAATGGAAGGGCCTTCTTCATGATATCAGTACTCATTTCATCGATCAGAATATAAACATGAACAGTCCAATCCATTACTAATGTTATTAAAGTAAAAGATATTACCAAGGAACTTACAGAGAACATTCTTACTCGACAGATACTTCATCAAAATAATGTGGAAAAGTAGCCAGTTGCTTGGAAAGTATTTTGTGTGGTGTACTGGTATGAGAAAACCAGGAAACGCATGAGTAGGTGAACTGGTCGCCGTGATATGACTGAAACATTGATGAAAACGGTGTTAAACCCCAATCAATCAATCAATCATCAAAATTAAATTGAAGTTCTAGTATTGAATCAAAGGTTTTTTTAAAAAAAATATAATTTTGCTATCATAACAGTAATTTCGAATTGTGTTTTTTTAATTTGATTTAATGATGTCATGATTTAATTACCAATACAAAGTAAATCAAGAAGGATGAACGATTATGCATATTGAATCAAAGGTCTTTTTAAAAAAATACAATTTGCTATCACAACAGTCATTTCGAATTGTGTTTCTTTAATCACAGGCGTCCGAATTTCTAGTACCTCGTTAAAAAAGTATCTCCATATTGTCTATACGCTTTGATAAAAATGATCGTAATAGTAATTTGGGGAATCCCGCACGTGTTACTATAAATAGCCCCTCTATACGTCCATATAGTGTTATAATAATGACAAGGTGTGCTAATTTTACCCCCTCGCTCGATTCGGGCTATAATTTCAGCAGAAAAACCTCTAAAACGACAACTGCAAATTTCCAAATATAATGAACATTAAGCTTAAAAACGCCGGCGCATTTGACGGTTGGCAAATATTGATGTGGTGGATCACGAGAAAAATAATTTATGAACCTGTCTCTACCTGGGACCAGGTCGTTTTAGAGGTTTTTCTGAGGTCTCCGCGCAGTCTGATCCGGATCTTTCATGTTCGCTATTTAGACGTACAATCATCCTGGAAGTCTGACTAGAAGGTGCATGTCAACAATTCACAGTCCAAGTATTTAATTGGATCGTATATAATATTTATATCAATACCTTCAAGTGTCGGTTTTCGTATAACTTTGTCCATTAACAGTTGAGCCGCGGTTTTATGGCGTCTCGGTTGCGGTGTTATTTATTGGCGTATAACTATAGAGATTTCACTTCTATACTTTAGGAGAACATGCATATGCGTAAGTCTACGTATCATAAATATGGACAGTGAAGACCCTGGAGAGTCCATGCACATGCCTAGGCTTAGCAGAGTATTCACTGTTCGCAAGTGCCACATAAGACCCATCATCCCCAGCTCTGGGTGCAGCATAGCACATGCTACATAAGACCCACCATCCCCAGCTCTGGGTGAGGCATAGCACATGCTACATAAGACCCGTCATCCCCAGCTCTGGGTGCAGCATAGCACATGCTACATAAGACCCGTCATCCCCAGCTCTGGGTGCAGCATAGCACATGCTACATAAGACCCGTCATACCCAGCGCTGGGTGCAGCATAGCACATGCTACATCAGACCTGTCATCCCCAGCTCTGGGTGCAGCATAGCACATGCTACATAAGACCCGTCATCCCCAGCTCTTGGTACAGCATAGCACATGCTACATAAGACCCGTCATCCCCAGCTCTGTGTGCAGCATAGCACATGCTACATAAGACCCGTCATCCCCAGCTCTGGGTGCAGCATAGCACATGCTACATAAGACCCGTCATCCCCAGCTCTGGGTGCAGCATAGTGCCACATAAGACCCGTCATCCCCAGCTCTGTGTGCAGCATAGCACATGCCGCATAAGACCCATCATGCCCAACTCTGGGTGCAGCATAGCACATGCTACATAAGACCCGTCATTCCCAGCTCTGGGTGCAGCATAGTGCCACATAAGACCCGTCATCCCCAGCTCTGTGTGCAGCATAGCACATGCCGCATAAGACCAATCATGCCCAACTCTGGGTGCAGCATAGTGTCACATAAGACCCATCATCAGTTGCGGCTCATTGGGTACAGCATAGCACATACTACTGATGAGGCACCGTCGTTTGAGTTCGCTCTGACGTTTCTGGTTTTAGTGATTGAATTTACTAGTATTGATTTAAAATAATGAATTCATGAATATGTTTAATATAAATAAAACATACTACTTGATAACCATCATTTCAGCCGTCCTACAGTGTAACTATCTTTTCAGCCGTCCTACAGTGTAACTATCTTTTTAGCCGTCCTACAGTGTAACTATCTTTTCAGCCGTCCTACAGTGTAACTATCTTTTCAGCCGTCCTACAGTGTAACTATCTTTTCAGCCGTCATACAGTGTAACTATCTTTTCAGTCGTCATACAGTGTAACTATCTTTTCAGCCGTCCTACAGTGTAACTATCTTTTCAGCCGTCCTACAGTGTAACTATCTTTTCAGCCGTCCTACAGTGTAACTATCTTTTCGGCCGTCATACAGTGTAACTATCTTTTCAGCCGTCCTACAGTGTAACTATCTTTTCAGCCGTCCTACAGTGTTACTATCTTTTCAGCCGTCCTACAGTGTAACTATCTTTTCAGCCGTCCTACAGTGTTACTATCTTTTCAGCCGTCCTACAGTGTAACTATCTTTTCAGCCGTCCTACAGTGTAACTATCTTTTCAGCCGTCCTACAGTGTAACTATCTTTTCAGCCGTCCTACAGTGTAACTATCTTTTCAGCCGTCCTACAGTGTAACTATCTTTTCAGCCGTCCTACAGTGTAACTATCTTTTCAGCCGTCCTACAGTGTTACTATCAGAGGAAAAACCCTTTGTATTCGGACATATGAAAAAGTAAACATTCAGACTCACAGAAAACAGTATGGTTCTTATAGCCGTCCTACAGTGTAACTATCAAAGGAAAACCCCTCCAAATTCGGACATATGAAAGTGTCACATTCAGACTTACAGAAGACAGTATTGTTCTTATTGTGATCCTAAACGTCGTCTATTGCAATCGATGTAAAGCATGTTATTTCAGAGAAGGAATGTAACGTGCAAAAAAAACCTTGGTGGAAATATTCGGTAAAACACGCATATCAATAGATAATTGGTTGGCAATGAGTTATGTTAGGTCAAGATAAATGGAAAAATAGAAAAAAGGAAAAGATTCCCTTTGACCTCTGTGGAATTCTTCAATACCACATTCTTTAGATGTGTAAGTGTTTAGAAAACAGATTATGTATTTAGTTTCTGATAATGTGAAAGCTTATTAGCAGATAAGTGATTGCCAATGGTGTATGTTTGAGTTCCGTCTCCATAACACTTCTACGAAGTAGTTAGGCTACTTAAAGTTCTATGAAATACTTATTTGTTATCAGTTCAAGTATCATTACCACCATTATCATATGATACTTTGATAGTATATCTTATTAAATCAAAGCGCTGATGGCACTGTAGTGGCGATCGTATAGAAATTTCTGCTAAGTAACAAGCAGTATCTCGGTATAGGCCTTGCGATTTTCAATAATAGTGGCACTCTGGTGCGGGTAAATTTGAGAAGATGAGAAGAGCTGCATCTTTTGACAGTAGAATAATGTTAGTTTTGTCATGTTCTTTCAATCCCCAACTCGGTCATCTGTAAGTAACTAACTCTATGAATGAACAAAACAAAACGCATCAAACGGGGCGTTTACCTGATTTCGGCCGAAAGAAATGACCGATTTTTCACTTCTTCATTCTTGCAAGATTTATTCGTTCCGTATTCGTTCTGCTATAATCAAAGTATTCTAAACGCTTTATAAATAAGCGTTTAGTACATTGACTCGCAAGCGTTTGCAAGTCGTCGTAATTTAAAGCGCTCAAATGATTTGATGAAAAGTCGGGAATTTAGACGCCGACCTTGTCGAAGACACCTAAACAAAGCATAAGTTATCGTTAATCGTCGACTTTCGGCGAGTGCTAGCAGCGATCTCAGAATACTCCTGAGAACACTATTTATTCATATATTTCAAAAAACACCTTAAATCTTTTTTTTGATTGTGGCACATATTTGAACCGGTGGTTTTGACAAAACGAAACGACAATGATTCACCGGGTGCCGGTCCTTATTGAAAACCCTGATTAGTATGCGTGTTATAGAACGCGCAATGATATGTGTTATCTGCCCAAACATGAAGAAAGATAATATTTACATAATTTAACTCTATGTAGATATTATCTCAATAAATCTCAAATCTTAGTATCAATCCGGTACCAAAGTAGCACTGACATGATTATTATTAATCGTGTCTCTGCATCACTGATGGAACTATATATTTGGCGGTTTAACGGATGTAGGTTAATTGGTTTGCAGTAAGGTATAAAAAGCCAACGAGCTGTACAAAACTGACTATGTAAATGTTTTCGTTGTTGTTGTTTCTGTTAGCATTGTGGCGATTGTCAAACCAATAGCCACAACAATTAAAGCTTAAATTGCTAAGTGACATTTTCGCAGTATCCTTGCGTCCATTTCCATATTTAAGAAACTTAAATGATGCGTTATGTATTTAACGGCGATGTGAAACTTATCTTAGGATAAAACAGCAGTTGCTTCTTTTAGTTTCGTAGAGTTGTTTCTGCTTTGTTTCGTGAAAGTTATCTTAGGATAAAACAGCAGTTGCTTCTTTTAGTTTCGTAGAGTTGTTTCTGCTTTGTTTCGTGAAACTTATCTTAGGATAAAACAGCAGTTGCTTCTTTTAGTTTCGTAAAATTGTTTCTGCTTTGTTTCATGAAATTTATCTTAGGGGTTGCTTATTTTAGTTTCGTAAAATTGTTTCTTCTTTGTTTCGTGAAACTTATCTTAGGATAAAACAGCAGTTGCTTCTTCTAGTTTCATAAAATTCTTTCTGCTTTGTTTCGTGAAACTTAACTTAGGGTATAATAGCGGTTGCTGACTTAAAAAAACCCTGTGATATGATATCACAAGATTTTTTGTCTTGATAAAGCTTTGAAATCAATATCAATGCAATAAACGTGCACACACGTGCATATTTACACTTGTACGAACTATGAAATACGAGCGGCTTCACAAGTTATCCGGCTACCGAGGACTATAAAATGAAAATCAAGGAAGATCAACTTGCCTATTTATTTTAAAGTCGCATATTTGGTCTTGACGATCCTCCATTGGTTTCCGATGAGGTTGCACAGAGTCAAAGGTTGACCTGAAACCTTCGCAGATCACAAAGTCCTGAGTGACGGTTTTCGTGCGAGGTTGTCAGAGATTTTCATCAAAGATTCGATATTGAAAGAAATAACCCAAAACAGCAGGAACGATTGATTTACATCATTGATTTACGTCCTCATGCACTTGTATGTGTAATTCACATATCTCTAGGTGCTAGATTATTCATAATCAATAGTGACGAACTTCTTACTGTTTGCAATGTTGAACAAACTTAATTAGTAGGGTTAGAAGATCAGAGCTGGTTAGTACAAACATATCTTACATCATGTTTAACAGAGAGAGCAAACCAGTGCGGAGACGTTTACTAGAATGCCAACAGAAACTGATAAGGTTTTTCATTGGGACGCGTCAAGCGGAATAGGGTCTCTTGATGACATGCGTATGATGATGGCCCATGCTCGCCACATCATTCATTGTCCGCCAACGTTAACTTCCAGTGTTAATCATATCAAATAATCGCAAAACATATATTAACAGTTTCTCTCTGTCTACGTTTCGTAGATGGTACTTTGCAATCTTTGATGTAACAGAATGATTAGAAAACGAGAAAACAAACTGAAAACGTATGTAGACACTTCTCCATCACGAAAAGCCTCGGATATCAACGAAGGTTGCCGATTCGGGTACTTTGCCACTTGCTTAGTTCGTATGAAAGGAAGTCCCCAGCACTACGAACTAGCCGGATGTCAATGTCTATGAATAGACCAGTTACTTTAATCAACAGACTAGGCGTCTAGATAAGTAATCCCACACTCATATGACATTGAAACAACCAAGATGCATTAAGGTCCATTTTACCCTGACGGTCCTATGACTTTGATACTCATTTCAGTCGTTTTAAATGAAGTGCATGAAGAGGTTGCAGTATTAGGCTGTATATCCGAAGCATTATTTTACGAGTGTCCATTTGTTGTCATTAACTAGAGGCCAGTATATTGGATTACACTGATTGATTCGTCGGTGATTGGTACGAATAAAACAACATGTATCACTAACGCGAACATTTACTTGACTCCCACAATACCTTTCTTGGTCAATTATAAATAAATCATACTTACAGCCAGTTAGACTAAATGTTCACCTCACAACCCGAGAGACAGACAGACATATGTGTGACGGAAAATGGACCCCTTTATGCGTCCCCGGTAAGACAGAAGATACAACATCTATATCTATCATGGCCGAAACGGTTTAACTGAAACACTCTTACATAGAACAAGTATTCAAATTAACAGGGATTGAAGTGTGGTGTCGTTGAGTTACTGCATGCACATTTGTTTTAACGCAGACACGTACATGGAATAGATTTGTATTACAAATGTGTGATTTTACCATTGAAACAAGTAACACATACACTCTAGGCAGCATTTTTCATGTTTATAAGTGTTAAAACCATAATTGTAGAGTATTCATGTACTTCTAACAATACAGACACTTTTAAAACATAGGATAACCAGGTTGGGTAACTGTTGCTAAAAGATTTAATTTCTCAGTTAAATTGATACATGGAGCATGCTTGTGCTAGTGGGTGCAGACATGCAATACTTACCAAGATGCTCACTTTGGACGTAAATAGTGTTTTCCATTGTATTTATTAAAACTCGTCTATTGCAGAGGCGACAGCATTTGTCTATATCGGAGCCGATTATAAACCTTTTCCAACATTCAGACTCTTTCTGACATATCTGCAGCAGACGACCTTTGAACACAGTGTGGCAAAATAAGAAATTGCTCGAACATTTCAAAGTCGTCTGCTGCAGATTATATTGTTTGTGGGAAAGGGTAAAAGTAATTTATGAAATGTATCATTATGAACATCTGGCTTTCACTACTGAATTAAAACTGGTTATGACCCTTTGATCTTATGGTTTTGTGAAGTATTATTTATGTCATTTTTATATAGACTTCATAAACAAGTTGCATCTGATTTCTTTGAAATACCTGCACTTGAATGTATCGATTGTTTACGTAATTATCGTATGATGTATGGACTTAATATCTTTTATATCGAGTTAACATCAATAATGGGGGTGTTTAAAGCGGTGGTTAGGTACTTGGACCTCGCCCAGCAAACATGTCCATGACCCACATTGCGAGCTATTTGATATATTGACAACAACGTGTTCAATCGACGCTTTCTGACTCCTCTGAATTTTTTTTATTGTTTTTTATTGTGTTTTTTTTCACCGCTTTCAACATTATTTCAGTTATATCACGGCGACAGTTCATTTATTCATGATCCCTGGGTAAACAAACAAGGACGCCTCTGAAAAAAATGCTCAAAACTAGCAATTTCTGCTTTTGTCACAATGTTTTCATATTTTGTCCCTCCATATGTATACCTTCATTTCCAATGTTTATGCCTAGATGTTTTCGAAGTAGCCTGTTACAGATGTGTTGTATGTGTGAAAGGAAGAAGGACACATGAAGCATGATTATTAAACAAAATTAACCCTTTACCTCATACGACAATTCTGCAGCAGACGACTTTGAACATATTTTGTCAAAACATAGAAAATCTTTATAATTGAATAGATAACCAACCTATGACTAAAAGGGGAAAACATTGTGACAAAAGGAGAAATTGCTCGTTTTGAGCAATTTCTTCTTTTGTCACTATGTTTTCAAAAAGCCGTTTGCTGCAGAGGCGTCAGAAAGCGTCTATACGAACTTATGTTTCCTGGCTTTCTTTCAACAACGCTCACTGGTTACCTTCACCACATACACTCACTGGTTACCTTCACCACATACACTCACTGGTTACCTTCACCACATACACTCACTGGTTACCTTCACCACATACACTCACTGGTTACCTTCACCACATACACTCACTGGTTACCTTCACCACATACACTAGTTTAGTCCAATGAAGGAAGACGAATGACACTAGTCACAACGACTTTTATCAATCATGGGAAAGAATCAATGACTTAAGAGCTAGGGTTCGAATTCCAGACACCTGGAATGACATCTATAAGAGAAGTCAATATACATGTGTGGTGTTTTTACTGCTTCATAATACAATCAATTAGCCGTTCTCATAGAAATCCAACATAAGGATATACATGTGTATGTCAGTAGTACATGTTTGTTAGCGTAAAACTGCGCACTTTCATTGAGTCAAATGTCCGCCGTTCGACAGAAGGTTTGTGCGGTTCTGAGTGACTAATGGTTGACTACTTGACTTGCGCCATTGTGGCACACTGATGCCCTATGGTTTGTAAAACTGCATACTTATATAAACAAGAATTTCGTGTGGTTGACAAAGTTCTCACGTTCGGGTAGAAGTATCGTTTAGATATATTGTATATTTCATCATTTAATTCTTAGTATGCCAACACGCGGATAATTATCCCCTGTTTTCTCTTAAATCAGGATATGCAATATTTTCATGCTTTATGTTAACCATTTTCTCCATTGTTCTTCGCTGTCGTATTTATCCTCTAAATAATTGGTCTAGTATTGACGATCTGGTCCGATCGACTCAAATGCAGAATGTTAAATAGTATTCCAATATTATTCAAAAAATTAAAAGAAAGCATAGAAACCATGTCAATTATAAACTATTCCAAGTTGAACAAATCCATATTTGAATGGGATTCGAAAACATTTGTTTTGACAGTACGACTGGTCCATTTATCCAGACACCAGCTAGTCAGTCCTTATGCTAACCCTACAACCCTGAGCGTCAAAGAGGGAAAGTCATTGCTTCTATTTTTAAAGTCTTTGGTATGACCTGGCCGGGGATCGCACCCGCGATTTCCATTCGAAAATATCAGTATTAGAGCAATGTGTGCCGTCACAGAAAAAAACAACCATTGGGCATAGTCACGATAGAGAAATATGCCCTTCCCTTGAATTTGATATGGTGCTGCATCCATAGCCAACTAATCAAATCAGGCTTCCGGAAAACTCAGACGGAGATTTTATACTTGAATCAGATTCAATAGCATTAACCGATATGTATCCACATATGTCTAAATATACAGCATGAGTCGAATAAAGCAAGTTTTATGAAGTCGCAGATAAATGGAATTGTAAACAAAAAAATCGTTTATCATCCGTGGCTTGTATGTTGTTGGATACCCCTTTGGTCGGTTTTGTCCACGGAAGCATAATTGAGTGGCACTCAGCTTTAAAAAAACCCAAAGAAAATCAGATCAGTGTAGATAAAATCAGCCAACCCAACTGCGTACTCTGATCTGGCTTATCACTGTACGCCAATCAGTCATGTCATTTTTCAATCAACTTCTGTTTCTGTAAACCAGTATTCAATTAACTTCTGTTTCTGTAAACCAGTATTCAATCAACTTCTGTTTCTGTAAACCAGTATTCAATCAACTTCTGTTTCTGTAAACCAGTATTCAATTAACTTCTGTTTCTGTAAACCAGTATTCAATCAACTTCTGTAAACCAGTATTCAATTAACTTCTGTTTCTGTAAACCAGTATTCAATCAACTTCTCGAAACCAGTATTCAATCAACTTATCTAAACTAGTATTCAATTAACTTCTGTTTCTGTAAACCAGTATTCAATTAACTTCTGTAAACCAGTATTCAATCAACTTCTGTTAACAAGTATTTAATCAAATTCTGTAAACCAGTATTCATTTGGATCCTTAGAATGGATGCGTAGGCAGGTATTTTACCACTCGTGTAACAATAACGTTAAGGTGGTTTTCCTGGACCACCGCTCAATTGATAAAACGGACATGGATTTGAGAACAAACTTGCTTTTCATGAATGTGTGTATCTACTGTAATGAATGAAGCACGAAAACTATATAAACAGCCTTATATAATCGATCATGCTTCCACAGGCATCTTGGAGTCCATGCCACACCATGCTGCCGACGACAGCCGGCCATGATCGATCAGCGCTTGATTAATGAGCCTGCTCGATACATTTGTTTAATTTCATTTGCTAATCATAACTCTAGGTCATAAAGAGTCCCTACCTCATCCGTTTTAATCAAATACTTTCCGATCACTGCGCAACTCGAGGAAAAAAATAACAGTTTCTACGCAAGAGGAAAAAACAGTTTCCCGGTCTGTTGGCGATAACCATGCTCTGTGATGACCGAGATAAAGCGGACAGTTTTTATTCTGGAGATATCTCATGTAAATATTCAGTCGACAAATAAGGGTTTGAGAGTAAGAGAATATTACAGCAAGACGTTTTACCAAAAATAGATAAGATTAAAATATCAAAGGATGCGCAATCATATTAACCAATCAGGGAGAGTGACTAACCATGTACATTTCGCGGATTCTGTTATAAACAACGTGCATGACGGTCTTTTTGAAAGGTATGCTTGTTTTGTTGTTCTTTTCATTTATCACCTTTCGGTGTTTTCAAATTAAATGTTTCTTTTAAACTTGTAACTGTGTCAAAACCATGCGTTTTCAGTTGAGTTTTTTGTTGTTATCGTAGACAGATAATTTGTACCTACATTTATATTCCACATGTACACAGTTTGACTTATTCAGGGTCCCAGTTTCTGCAAATGTAACATATTGTAAGTTTGGATCTAAAGCAATCAATAGTATTGTTCTTCAGTTGGCATCAGTGTAATATGTATATATTATAGTGCCATTATAACTATATCACACGTATCCATTTTGCTTTTACGTTAAGCTCTTTAATTCAGATAATGAGTGTAATTGGTATGTGTTTATCATTGTATTTCATTACATCGAGTCATTCCCCGAGATAACAAACTGTAATGTGTAATGTATAGACCCAGATCAGCATGCGCAATCTGCGCAGGCTAATCCGGGCCGACACATTCCATCTCAAGGGGATATAGGTATAGAGTAATGATTCCTGAAACAGAAAATCCAAAGGAGGTGAAAAGTGTATGTTCGGGTTCGCCTGCGCGGCATGCTTAGTCTGATCCGGGTCGACAATTTACGCAGAGTCCACAACGGCTCATATATACTTTATACCGTAGTTATTATTTCATTCGATATTTACAATTAACATGCAATTAGTAGACAATGTTTGACTTATCATACACGACGACGTCTGGTCTAAAATCTCTCATACACGACGAATTTTGGTCTAAAATCAACCGCTAATAAGACGCCTGATGAGTATTTATTTATAATCTTGATCATTAAACTACTCAGGGCATTCCGTCATTAAAATTCACAGCAGAAGTCAAATCGGTCGTCCATAATTAGACAGCTCGTATATTCAGCATGATGTTGAGCTTTTTAAGTCTACACTGTTTTCTATAACCAAAGACATTGGCGTTTAATGTCTAGTAGCATGATAAGATTAGATTTCATACAATGATGATAAAGAGGTGTAAGCCAGTTGACATTCAAATTAAATATATTCAGCATAAACATAAAATTGTGATTAATCTTGCGTTCGTTTATTTGTTTATTCATGAACCCAACAGTCTTTCTAGTTGCTAAATTGTCAAATGTATATCGGCCATTTCCCTCATACAAACAAACATCGTTTGAAGCAAGCATACATGTATACAGCATTCATTTTTCGAAAACATGGTAGAAAATATAAAAACATCAGTTAACTCTTTCAGCGCCAAAGGCAAAATTTAAGTTTCTGCAAACAAACCTGATTCAGGTGAGTCAGCTCGTAACGAGCTGTCTCAACTGTGCCTTTTAGTTATCAAAATAGTCCAAACTGTTATTACATGAGAAATGGAAACGCCCGATTTTGAACAAGGAAGAGTCTACTTTAAACAATTTGGCGCTGAAAGAGTCAAATGGTTATTTGGACATTTTAATGTTTTACTCTGCTTTTGCTTCTTTGTCTTATATGGTTATTTATGTATCTAGATTATCTATCGTTACACAAAATGATTTATTTGAGACTAGAGATCGATATACATTATTTATACGGTTAAATATAGAAGACTATTTTCATACTGTGATGTTTATGATGTTTAAATATAACGAAGATTGTATCGCGAAAGACAGACGAGCTAGAACCATCTGTCTGTGATGCAAGGAATCTAATCAGTGCTATGGCTACACTAGAGCTGGGAGACAAATAACAAATAAATATCACTTAGATAGAAGAATTGAAATAAATTAGTTTTTCAAATATTGAATAAATTTGGATCATGCGTTTTGTTTCCAGTATTTTGTTGTATGATGTTACGATCAAGGCAAGGAAACCGTATCGTATATATTGTAGGAGTTGAAGGGTACTTGCATAGAAAGGAGCATACTGTTTGTATAATAGCCTGTTTTATAGTACTTTGTCCACACGTCGCAGACGAATAGTATCTTAGTTTGATGACATTAAAAGGGTCAACAATGATTTTTATACTTGCATGGCGCTATCTGTTGTCAACTGAATTAGCATCTCTCTGGAAATACTGGGTATGCGTTTAACAGAACGGTCAGAATGAAATTCTAAATTTGATGAATCGTAGGCTAGATTCCATGGTACTATTCTGCAGACAATTGATACAATTCAAACGCGTAAAAATCTCCTGTCGAAATGTTCTGTATCATCGTCTTTTACAAGGCATTCGATTACTGTGTCCACCAAGAAGCATGGACCAGTTAAGTGCAAACTGATAGTGTATAAGAATAGTAAACTGTTATTTATAATTAAGGCCATTTATGAACACCTTAAATGGTGTGCAAAGTTGAAAGGCGGTCGTTAAAGGTTTTCCGAATTGTGAGATTGGAACGAAACAGGGATGGGATGTGATAGCTCCACGATCAATTTGTTATTGTTTATAAACGAAATATTAAATCAGAAAACGGAAATATATGTCACTGGATGTATTAACGATGTGCATGTTGTTATGTTCGCCACTGATTTTTCAACGTTATGACAATTGAACAATGTTCCGACTTTACCGACGGAAATCAAGGCAAATCAACGAGTATCGTGTACAGATTGTAAAATTGGCCCCTACTACGGCTAACCGAGCTCTGGTACTACAAAGGGTAGCAGCTACAGATCTTTCGTATTTATGGGTACTTAGGCACCCTATTTGACACGTCAACTGAATAAAAAAATAAAAACTGTTCAAGCGCCCAAAAAATGTAAAACGTTATTTCGTTGTCAAAAACAATTTGGTTACACTATGTGCACATAACGATATTAGTGTATTCCGCAGCCCACTACTAGGACTATCAACCATGCACGGAAATTACAATCAGGATTCGCTGCAATAATCAAAGAATGCTGTTAGGGCGGTATCCAAAACAATGCTACAAAATGTGCCAGGCACATGAAACGACTCCTCTTTGATTTTGGGTTTAGAAGCGCATGATTGTTCGGAGATATATGTCCAATTGTTAAGTATGCATTCAACAAAATTATTTTGGCGACTTATATACAATGACCTCTAAGTGGTATAAAAGTTCACTTAGTTCTTATAAAATCTTAAAAACACTGTTGCCATACAGTGTCATACAGTGCCATATAGTGGTTATCTGGGGGAAAATTGGTGTTCAACAAGTGACACTTATATGGCTCAAAAGGGACGACACGTGAACATATACTAACGTTTGCATGTTTATAATAACGAAGATGAAATGCAATTCAATATCGTTTGTCCTGTGTATAAAGATCTGAGAGATCGTTTGGAATAGAAAAATAATATGTTATGCCAAAAAGAATATATCATTATAATGTCAGATTATCGAATAGACAGTTTACTTTTATTAGCCGAATAACCAATCTTATTAAAGAGAATCTTTAAATCGAGAAAATTCATTTCGAACATAAGCAAAACAGGTAGGTAGCATCGAGAGTATTGACACTGATCCTATATGATTCATGTCAACACATCCATGCTAGCAGTGGTACTATGATGTTTATTGCCTTAGTTATTAATTCCATCATGTTGTTTCCATGAATATTTTCAATCATACCATTTTCACATCAATGCATTCTATATATTACGATCATGACAATGTTGGTTTATTTACCCTCGCCTTTCGGCATATAGCTACCATGTTATTTCCTTATACAGTAATCGGGTGATGATCTTTGTCGCTGTAAGGAAACATAAATATACAGCTGTGTTTATGAAAACATAATACAATCAATCATGCATATCGCATCGGTAGTGTCAATCCAATATATTTATCCGGAAACGATGAAACTCTGAAAAGTTCTCTGTGTTCAGAAATTAACCATGTGCTCTAAACACGACGTCTGATTGGTCAATAAATTCGAGATTTAGCTTTCTGACCAATCAGATACTTGAAAATAGAGTAAATTAGTTTCGGAACATGAATAAATCCAAAAATACAAAACCTGTCAGATCCGTAATGAGACAACACATTGTTTGTAAGAGCTGTGTCTACATTTAATGAGATATCTGATGGAAATCTTTCTGTAATATAATTTAAATGTTGATTGTTTGGTGTTTTACGCCGCTTTCATTAATGTCTCACTTATATCACGGCGTTTCCTGAATCAGTTACCAATACTACTGACTCATTTATCCTGACACCAGTCAGTCAGTCGTTATATGTTAAGTTAATTAAGTTAAGTAAGTGTTTAAACGGCAATACTTTATTAAAATGGTCAAACGATATCATTCTTGGTCTTGCAGAAAAGGCGTATTTACAAGTCAAGAAATCTATTTTTTTTGGTATTGCATAAATGCCATCGAGTTAAACTAATATTCGTTCCTTTTTATGGCATTTGGTTTTTTGTGTGGTTTAGATAATGCTAACGCCATTTTAATTGACACATCACTGTCTTCCAGGTTTTATTGTGACCTTTGTTCGTTTAAAAACCTACACATGGCGGATGTATATACTTCGGTTGTTTTAAAAGTCCAATGGTCTGTGATTATTATTGTTTTACCAGGACCACGATGGCCCTATTATTGTTCAGTGAATCATTAAATCGTATTTTTTTTCTGACATCCTTATTCCAGACATGTTTTGAATTTACATATTTAAACATAGTGTGTAATATTCCCATGTTTTGTATCATATGTCTTGATTTCTACAAGAAATTCCAAGTTACATTAGTATTTTCGTAACATTACGTTTACTTTTAACTAGAAATACCCAAACGTGTATTCCTTTAGACAAGTTTGACATTGACATCTGAGATAATAGTTAAAACATTGATAGAAGGATCGTTTCTGCTGTACGACAAGGTCTTATATAAGTAGCTAGGTTGGTGGTGTCTACTATTTTGGCAGAGGAGGGATTATACTACTTTTGTACTTCGGATATGTTGATCAAATCCTCATATATGAAATGAATTGTATTTATTTCTTATGTTTCAAACGTCGTTCCTGCATATATGTGTGTATACATGTGTGAAGTGGACAAGCCAGTCTGATAACATTTTATACGGGTATACGTGTAGTTTGATCTCTTGTCCTAACATTTTGTAAATATATATTATCATGATAGGGCTAAGCTTCACTAAGATTTATATCAGTAGACAAATTGATCGTAGCTGATACATCAATGTCTATCTTTATAATTAACTCGGAAACACCGATCGTGTTTCTTCCTCAACCGCCGGACTACGCGATTACATAACATCTGGAACGTCTTTAACTTAAGTTTATCGTCATTTTCAACAATTTTGTTTCAGTCAAATAACGGCTACCAGTTCACCTAATACATTGTTTCCATGCCTCGTGTGTAATGAAACGACTCATAAGAATACTGTGCTCTATCCACCCAGTGTTATTTAACCGTTAATAGGCACACTGTGCCCAATCCAACCTGTGTTATTTAACCAATCATAGGCACACTGTGCCCAATCCAACCTGTGTTATTGTAACCGCTCTCAGACACACTGTGGTCCATCCGCCCTGTGTAGTGTAACCGCTCACAGACACACTGTGCTCCACCCGCCCTGTGTATGTAACCGCTCACAGACACACTGTGCTCCATCCGCCCTGTGTATGTAACCGCTCACAGACACACTGTGCTCCATCCGCCCTGTGTAATGTAACCGCTCACAGACACACTGTGCTCCATCCGCCCTGTGTATGTAACCGCTCACAGACACACTGTGCTCCATCCGCCCTGTGTATGTAACCGCTCACAGACACACTGTGCTCCATCCGCCCTGTGTAATGTAACCGCTCACATACACACTGTGCTCCATCCGCCCTGTGTATGTAACCGCTCACAAACACACTGTGCTCCATCCGCCCTGTGTAATGTAACCGCTCATATGCATGCTGTGCTCCATCCATCCTGTGTAATGTAACCGCTCATAGGCACACTTTGTACCATCCATCCTGTGTAATGTAACCGCTCACAGACGCACTGTGCTCCATCCGCCCTGTGTAATGTAACCGCTCATATGCACACTGTGTTCGACCCACCTGTGTAATGTAACCACTCATAGGCACACTTTGTACCATCCATCCTGTGTAATGTAACCGCTCACAGACACACTTTGTACCATCCATCCTGTATAATGTAACCGCTCAAAGACACACTTTGTACCATCCGCCCTGTGTAATGTAACCGCTCACAGACACACTGCGCTCCATCCATCCTGTGTAATGTAACCGCTCATAGGCACACTTTGTACCATCCATCCTGTGTAATGTAACCGCTCACAGACGCACTGTGCTCCATCCGCCCTGTGTAATGTAACCGCTCATATGCACACTGTGTTCGACCCACCTGTGTAATGTAACCGTTCATAGGCACACTTTGTACCATCCATCCTGTGTAATGTAACCGCTCAAAGACACACTTTGTACCATCCATCCTGTGTAATGTAACCGCTCATATACACACTTTGTACCATCCATCCTGTGTAATGTAACCGCTCATATACACACTTTGTACCATCCATCCTGTGTAATGTAACCGCTCATATACACACTGTGCTCCATTAATCCTGTGTAATGTAACCGCTCATATACACACTTTGTACCATCCGCCCTGTGTAATGTAACCGCTCACAGACACACTTTGTACCATCCTTTCTCTGTAATGTAACTGCTCACAGACACACTGTGCTCCATCCGCCCTGTGTAATGTAGCCGCTCATAGGCACACTTTGTTCCATCCATCCTGTGTAATGTAACAGCTCATATGCACACTGTGTTCAATCCGCCTTGAGTAATGTAACCGCTCATATGCACACTTTGCACAATCCCTTCTGTGTAATGTAACCGCTCATATACACACTGTGCTCCATCCCTTCTGTGTAATGTAACCGCTCAAAGACACACTGTGCTCCATCTACCCTGTGTAATGTAACCACTCATATACACAGTCACACAATCTTCTCTGTGTAATGTAACCGCTCATATACACACTGTGCACACTCCCTTATGTGTAATGTAACCGTTCATATGCACACTGTGCACAATCCCTTCTTTGTAATGTAACCGTTCATATACACACTGTGCTCTATCTACCCTGTGTAATGTTATCGCTCAAAGACACACTTTGCACACTCCCTTCTGTGTAATGTAACCGCTCATATACACACTATGCACAATCCCTTCTGTGTAATATAACCGCTCATATACACACTATGCACAATCCCTTCTGTGTAATATAACCGCTCATATATACACTGTGCACAATCCCTTCTGTGTAATGTAACCGTTCAAAGACACACTGTGCTCCATCTACCCTGTGTAATGTAACCGCTCATATACACACTGTGCACAATTCCTTCTGTGTAATTTAACCACTCAAAGACACACTCTTCACAATTCCTTCTGTGTAATGTAACCGCTCATATACACACTATGCACACTCCCTTCTGTGTAATGTAACCGTTCAAAGACACACTGTGCTCTATCTACCCTGTGTAATGTAACCGCTCATATACACACTATGCACACTCTCTTCTGTGTAATGTAACCGTTCATATACACACTGTGCTCCATCTACCCTGTGTAATGTAACCTTTCATATACACACTCCCTTCTGTGTAATGTAACCGCTCATATACACACTCTGCACAATCCCTTCTGTGTAATGTAACCGTTCAAAGACACACTGTGCTCCATCTATCCTGTGTAATGTAACCGCTCATATACACACTGTGTACAATCCCTTCTGTGTAATGTAACCGCTCATAGGCACACTTTGTACCACCCAGCCTGTGTAATGTAACCGCTCACAGACACACTTTGTACCATCCATCCTGTGTAATGTAGCCGCTCACAGACACACTGTGCTCCATCCGCCCTGTGTAATGTAACCGCTCATATGCACACTGTGTTCAATCCACCTGTGTAATGTAACCGCTCATATGCACACTTTGTACCATCCATCCTGTGTAATGTCACCGCTCACAGGCACACTTTGTACCACCCATCCTGTGTAATGTAACCGCTCACAGACACACTTTGTACCACCCAGCCTGTGTAATGTAACCGCTCACAGACACACTTTGTACCATCCATCCTGTGTAATGTAACCGCTCACAGACACACTGTGCTCCATCCGCCCTGTGTAATGTAACCGCTCATATGCACACTGTGTTCAATCCACCTGTGTAATGTAACCGCTCATAGGCCCACTTTGTACAATCCGTCCTGTGTAATGTAACCGCTCATATACACACTTTGTACCATCCTTTCTGTGTAATGTAACTGCTCACAGACACACTGTGCTCCATCCGCCATGTGTAATGTAACCGCTCATAGGCAAACTGTACTCCATCCGCCCAGTGTAATGTAATCGCTCATATGCACACTGTGTTCAATCCACCTGTGTAATGTAACCGCTCATATGCACACTGTGCTCCATTAATCCTGTGTAATGTAACCGCTCATATACACACTGTGCTCCATTAATCCTGTGTAATGTAACCGCTCATATACACACTGTGCTCCATTAATCCTGTGTAATGTAACCGCTCATATACACACTGTGCTCCATCCATCCTGTGTAATGTAACCGCTCATATACACACTGTGCTCCATCAATACTGTGTAATGTAACCGCTCATATACACACTGTGCTATATTCATCCTGTGTAATGTAACCGCTCATATACACACTGTGCTCTATCCATCCTGTGTAATGTAACCGCTCATATACACACTGTGCTCCATCAATACTGTGTAATGTAACCGCTCATATACACACTTTGTACCATCCATCCTGTGTAACGTAACCGCTCATATACACACTGTGCTCCATCAATACTGTGTAATGTAACCGCTCATATACACACTGTGCTAAATCCATCCTGTGTAATGTAACCGCTCATATACACACTTCGTACCATTCATCCTGTGTAATGTAACCGCTCATATACACACTGTGCTCCAAAAATACTGTGTAATGTAACCGCTCATATACACACTGTGCTCAATCCATCCTGTGTAATGTAACCGCTCATATACACACTTTGTACCATCCGCCCTGTGTAATGTAACCGCTCATATACACACTTCGTACCATTCATCCTGTGTAATGTAACCGCTCATATACACACTTTGTACCATCCATCCTGTGTAACGTAACCGCTCATATACACACTGTGCTCCATCAATACTGTGTAATGTAACCGCTCATATACACACTGTGCTAAATCCATCCTGTGTAATGTAACCGCTCATATACACACTTCGTACCATTCATCCTGTGTAATGTAACCGCTCATATACACACTGTGCTCCAAAAAGCCTGTGTAATGTAACCGCTCATATACACACTGTGCTCAATCCATCCTGTGTAATGTAACCGCTCATATACACACTTTGTACCATCCGCCCTGTGTAATGTAACCGCTCATAGGCACACTTTGTTCCATCCAGCCTGTGTAATGTAACCGCTCATATGCACACTTTGTTCCATCCGCCTTGAGTAATGTAACCGCTCATATACACACTGTGCTCCATCTACCCTGTGTAATGTAACCGCTCATATACACAGCCACACAACCCCTTCTGTGTAATGTAACCGCTCATATACACAGCCACACAACCCCTTCTGTGTAATGTAACCGCTCATATACACACACTGTGCACAATCCCTTCTGTGTAATGTAACTGCTCATATACACAGCCACACAACCCCTTCTGTGTAATGTAACCGCTCATATACACAGCCACACAACCCCTTCTGTGTAATGTAACCGCTCATATACACAGCCACACAACCCCTTCTGTGTAATGTAACAGCTCATATACACACACTGTGCACAATCCCTTCTGTGTAATGTAACCGCTCATATACACAGCCACACAACCCCTTCTGTGTAATGTAACCGCTCATATACACACACTGTGCACAATCCCTTCTGTGTAATGTAACTGCTCAAAGACACACTGTGCTCTATCTACCCTGTGTAATGTAACCGCTCACAGACACACTGTGCACCATCCGCTCTGTGTAATACACATTGTGCACGATCCACCCTGTGTTATGTAACCGCACATAGGCACATTGTGCACCATCCACCCTGTGTTATGTAACCGCTCATAGGCACATTGTGCTCTATCCACCCTTTGTTATGTAACCGCTCATAGGCACATTGTGCTCTATCCACCCTGTGTTATGTAACCGCTCATAGGCACATTGTGCACCACCAACCCTGTGTTATCAGTGTAACCGCACTGTGCTCTATCCAACCTGTGTTATGTAACCGCTCATAGGCACATTGTGCTCTATCCACCCTGTGTTATGTAACCGCTCAAAGTCACATTGTGCACCACCAACCCTGTGTTATGTAACCGCTCATAGGCACATTGTGCACCACCAACCCTGTGTTATCAGTGTAACCGCACTGTGCTCTATCCAACCTGTGTTATGTAACCGCTCATAGGCACATAGTGCTCTATCCACCCTGTGTTATGTAACCGCTCATAGGCACATTGTGCACCATCCACCCTGTGTTATGTAGCAGCTCATAGGCACAGTGTGCACCATCCACCCTGTGTTATGTAACCGCTCATAGGCACAGTGTGCACCATCCACCCTGTGTTATCAGTGTAACCGCATTGTGCTCTATCCACCCTGTGTTATGTAACCGCTCATAGGCACAGTGTGCACCATCCAACCTGTGTTATCAGTGTAACCGCATTGTGCTCTATCCACCCTGTGTTATGTAACCGCTCATAGGCGAACTGTGCTCTATCCACTCTGTGTTATGTAAGGGCTCATAGGCACAGTGTGCACCATCTATCATGTGTTATGTAACCGCTCATATGCACATTGTGTTATGTAACCGCTCATAGGCTGACTGTGCACCATCAATCATGTGTTATGTAACCGCTCATAGGCACATTGTGTTATGTAACCGCTCATAGGCTGACTGTGCACCATCAATCATGTGTTATATTACCGCTCATAGGCACAGTGTGCACCATCCACCCTGTGTTATCAGTGTAACCGCATTATGCTCTATCCACCCTGTGTTATGTAACCGCTCATAGGCGCACTGTGCTCTATCCACTCTGTGTTATGTAACCGCTCATAGGCACAGTGTGCACCATCTATCATGTGTTATGTAACCGCTCATATACACATTGTGTTATGTAACCGCTCATAGGATGACTGTGCACCATCAATCATGTGTTATGTAACCGCTCATAGGCGGATTGACCACCAACCACCCTGTGTTATGTAACCGCTCATAGGCGGACTGAGCACCAACCACCTTGTGTCATGTAACCGCTCATATGCGTACTGAGCACCACCCACCCTGTGTCATGTACCCACTCATAGGCGGACTGAGCACCATCAACCCTGTGTCATGTAACCGCTCATAGGCGGACTGAGCACCATCCACCTTGTGTCATGTAACCGCTCATATGCGTACTGAGCATCACCCACCATGTGTCATGTACCCACGCATAGGCGGACTGAGCACCATCAACCCTGTGTCATGTAACCGCTCATAGGCGGACTGAGCACCATCCACCTTGTGTCATGTAACCGCTCATAGGCGGACTGAGCACCAACCACCTTGTGTCATGTAACCGCTCATAGGCGGACTGAGCACCATCAATCCTGTGTTATTCAACCACTCATAGGCGGACTGAGCACCATCCACCTTGTGTCATGTAACCGCTCATAGGCGGACTGAGCACCATCAATCCTGTGTTATTCAACCACTCATAGGCGGAGTGAGCACCAACCACCTTGTGTCATGTAACCGCTCATAGGCGGACTGAGCACCATCAACCCTGTGTTATTCAACCGCTCATAGCAGTATCAAACGTGTTTTTTTTAAAATTCTTTATGTTAAATACAATTTAAAAAGATAAATTAATACTCGTTTCAATATTAATTTCATTATGAAAGCGGATAAGATAAAAAGGTAAATGAATTATACAGAAATGTATTTGCTTGTTCTACGGATTGATATCGAGGCTGCACTGACGTCATATAATATCAATCAGCCAATCAGCAAAGGAACTCGTGCGAACATCCAAGTACAGACCCTATAACCTCTAAGTATAGATCTAGTGGATGGAGTTATATCCCATTTCAAAGAAAGTATATCTTTTCTTTCTGATGATTTCCTGTCTTAAAATATTTTCTTTGGTTCGCTATCTGTATTTTTTGCTTTAAAACAATATTTCTGTAAGGTCAAAGCAAATATGTCGAATAATTAACATTCCTAGGATTCTCAAATCATCAATGCACATGCAAGCTAAATCACCCATGATCAATTGTATGTACTTCTGGTATTCAGTGCAATTTACAATACGGCATTTTGTGGATGCTGAGTATGCACAGTATTCATAAATAACAGCTCTGCAATATGTTACACATACTGATCTGAGAGCAAACTAAAAGCATAATAATGGAAATAATATGTGAAAGAAAGAAAATGAGAAAGAATCAAATTAACGAATGAGCTATGTTGGAGGGAAAGCAGCCTTAACCACTTTCCCACATACGACAAAACTGCAGCAGACGATTTTGAAAACATCTAGGTAAAACTATTCAAGAACTCTGTAAATGAAACGATAGTTATTACCTAGAGTTGAAAACATTTTAGAATTATGAGCAATTTCTGCTTTGGCATCAATGTATTTAAAGGTCGTCTGCTGTAGCTTTGAAAAACGCGTCTTTATGAGGGAAAACGTTGACACGTTTCTTACCACGTAGACCAAGACCCGTCTGCGTATCCGTACATACTGACCATAATCCGCCATTGTGTTTGAATGGTGTTTAACACCGTTATCAACAGTATTTCAGTTATATCATAGCTTATCCATGGTAGATTACCAGTAGTAACAGTCTTTTTTAACACCCACACACATGTTGTAATGCCATCCCCAAAACCCGATGAGCGCCGATCAGGGAACCAGAACTACCGTTTGGAAGTATAATGAATGACACGATCTGGGATCGAACACAGGATTTCTGCTCCAAAGGCGGACCTTCTAACAGCTAAATCACGGAGACTGATAGATATACAATAATCAACACAGTCACGACATATTACAAGCTCACCTCCAGCATGTTACAAAAAATGCTGCACTTTAGGAAATCCAACGATAAGGCATTCAGGACAAGTGTGCCCACTCCGCGTAGTCTGGTCGGGCTCTGCACTGTTCGCCACATGGACAGACTAACTTGGGCTGCTTGGGATCAGACAAAAAAACATGTATGTGAAGACATATCTTGTTAAACATTTCACACATACAACACATCTGCAGCAACCGACCTCGAAAATACCCGGTTAAAAATATGAAGAGTCTCTGTACATAACGATGTAATTATTGAATAGAGTTGAGAACATTAAAAATTGTCAGTCTATATCGAGGGCTTGGCGTGAAACGGTTGTAACTAAAAACCTATTTTGAAAACCCTGGTTTAGGGGCAATTTTGACCCCTTTGTAAACAATGCAAATTTAGGTGCCATTGCTCGTTCTGCAGCAGAGGCGTCAGCAAGCGTCTATATCAGGGAAAGGGTTAAAGAATATTTTAAGACGTCAGCTTTGCAAACCAACGTGTGATAGAAACAATGTACCACCTGGACAATTGGACAATTGGAAGTATTATAGTGATATATATTGAAAACACTGTGAGAAAAGGAGTCATTCATCTCGATGAGCATTTGTCAACAAAAGCTTTTAAAAACTCTTATTAATGGTTTTCCGTCCTTGGCACTAGGACTGACTTGCTGTGTTAGGAAAAATAGACCAGTATTACTGGTGACTTATCAGGAAACGCTGTGGAATAAATGCAGGGGCGTAGCTTGGCAATAATCAATGTGTAGGCCGTCTCGTGAGAAAATCAACATGCAATCTGCGTAAAGTATCGGCCCGGATGAGCCTAAGCATGCCACACAGGCGTACCCGGATAGACAATTTTCGCCTCCCGTGGATTTTCTGTTTCAGGAATCACTACTCTATACATCTAAGACGGAATGTGTCGGCCGGATCAGTCTGCGCGGACAGCGCAGGCTGATTTGGTCGATACATTACGCAGATGTCTATCGCCGCAGCTGCATTTTGGGGGCATTTTGAGAAAAAATGTGAAATCACGTGCCTACAGTGCCACAAGGGAGCTACGCCCCTGAATTGTTGAAACTGACGTAAAAGTCCATACATATATAAATAAGGCCTCTGTCAAACTGCTAGAAGCGACCAGCTCGTACATGTTATTGCACTAACAAATGTTAAAGTATTTTTAAGATGACTTTCCCCCAATATTAAAGATTTGTATTTGATAAACGTCAAAGACTCCTGCAGCTGCAATTTATTAAAACGTAGAATTAAAGTTTGTCTATCATCCGTATTGAGCATGAAAATACTCGATTTTCTAATCTCGGAAAGTGTTTATTTTTCCTGTGATTGCGTTGGCATGAAATCCGATTTCTGACAGGGGAGAAGAAATACATACGTGTCTTAACGTTGCCTTACGATGCACACGCTCTGAATTTCACATCAGTTTCCGTGCACATTTATTTGAGTAGCAAATGTTAGCATCATTGTATATATAAACGCAAATCTTCTAAATATTAACAAGTTAAAACAATTTAGGTTTATGAAATAACAGACCGCTGTATTGTATGGGGGAGGGGTGTTGAAATAGCAGACCGCTATATTGTACGGGGGCGGGGGTGCTGAAATGATATCATCGCGTTTACAGATACAATTACTACTATTTAAACAAGAACAAACTTTTAAAGTATATTTGCTAGAAATACAAATGCTTATGACCATTATATGCATGATGAAGGCGACAAACATAAAATAAGCACACTCAAATAACACAACAATAATGTCAAATCATATAAAACATATATAAACCGTCATGTGAGAACAACCTACATTATGTGAATTATGCGTTAAGTATAGACCCGGATCAGCCTAGGCATGCCGCGCAGACTTACCCGAACAGACACTTTTAGCCTCCTGTGGATTTTCTGTTTCAGGAATTATTACTCTATACCTCTATCTCAAAGAGACGGAATGTGTCGTCCCGGATTAGCCTGCGCGGACTGCGCAGGCTGATCTGGATCGATACATTACGCAGAGGCCATAATGTTGGTTTTCTCGCGGCACGGCTCATATCAAGACAGAGTTAAATATTCAGGATATAATTTGTGGATTCCATTGCAACTTTGCTATATTTAGCTGCATTTAACAACGTTCTAGTTAAAGCACTTACTAAAGGAGACTTAAACTTATTTAAAGAAGGCCAGGATATGCTACTTAGAAAGGTAGCTCTGTTTCTATTATAACGTGAACAGCATAACGTCAACATAACACACTAAGGAAACAAGAGAAGTAAAGTGAAAAAGAGAGCAAGTATAACATCCTGTGTGTCTGTAATCGTAAATGTAAATCTCAAGTACGCTGCATCTTGATCAGATTACTATAACATTTTTTCCAACATCAGATTTCTAGAACTACTACGTTGAATTTTGACTGAAACGAAAGCATTGAATAGTCAATAAACCACCCATAGCGTGACGATTAATTGTTTTCCAATCTGTAATAAAAGTCGTCGGTAATTGTCTTCAAAGAGAAACACTGTTGCTTGGAACATAGTTTTCAAATTGAACAGTGCCACAGGAAAGTCAACATTCCTGATTTTTTATTAAAATTATTTGATTTGTTTGTGATTTGCTGACGTTTCCATCAATTTCTCAATCTTATCACAGCGGCTAGTTAACAAAGTGTTTCTATCAAAGCAGGCTTTACAAGTTTACAAGTTCTCTCACACCAGTAATCTACACAACAGTATTTCCAAGCAATTTGCTGCTTTTTACCATAGAGTGTTAACCCATTCGTGGAAGACGAATGACGCTTGTAGCATTTACCTTTACCAATGGGCGGTCAAAAAGGGTGGCTACCAACCCTCGTCTGTTCGACTAGAGGAAGCCCAGATACGCCTGCGCCACCTAGTTGAAGAACGCATATTGAATACGGATATAACAGTAGACTGTATATGTATACAGTCCGATCATAAATGCCTTCACTTCTACCTACTAAGGACGATATGTGTATAACAGTGCGCAATGACATTTGAGCCACATATGGCGAATTGTAACCCTGTTGAATAGGCGTATGTAGTGAAGACATACCCACAATCTGACCACAGTCTTTACTGTCTGCTTGCATGTACTATATACCAACATGTAACTGAAAATAGAAGTGTAACTGAAATAACCCTTCGTGTAACAGAGGTCCAGATAAGGAGGGGTATTCAGCTCTTCCCCCCACAATTTCTCTCTTATTAATAAAGTTAACCCTTTGTTGTGGGTACTCAAAAAAATCCTCATAATGAGACGATTTTTTTGAGTACCCACAACATAGCGTTAAAGGGTCAAATAAGGATTTTAAAACATGCAAAACGTCCCTTAACAATAACCCATCGTGTGACCAAGTTACGGAGATTCAATTAGTGCTTTACAAAGATAGCCTTTGTTCTCTGAATAAGCTACCCATTTTAGCCTTAACCCTTTCCCTCATACGACAATTATGCAGCAGACGACTATAATTGAATGGATAACCTATGACTAAAAGTGTAAAACATTGTGACAAAAGGAGAAATTGGTCGTTTTGAGCAATTTCTTCTTTTGTCACTATGTTTTCAAAAAGCCGTCTGCTTCAGAGGAGTCAGAAAGCGTCTATATGAGGGAAAGGGTTAAATTTAAATGGTGTGTTCTTCAATTGTATCACATAACAAACACCTTCAAACTGAACATCGAGATATACCCGTTTTATGAGAAAAGGTCGCACATTATATAATAATCGACCAACTTCCGTTGAAAGAAACCCAACATGCCCGCCCTAGAAATGGCCATGTTTTATGTTAATGTCAGGCAGGAATTCCTTTGAAATATACATGATTTATAACAATTAACAATTAAAAGATTTAATGCGACCATCTACCTCTTTTTACCCAGAAGGTAAGCTGGATTAATAACCGATTAATTTCATGGTGTATAAAGAAAGTAATGAAATTGTTTTGCGGTATTAACTATAATATGCTATCCGCGTCCGGCGACCTGCGGTCTTGTTTCATCGCGTACAGTGAAGATCCGTGTGAGCCTGTGTATACGTGCCTACTTACCAGAGTCTTCACAGCATACATTTATGTTATAAACGTAACGACATTTTGTAACAACACGCTAGAGTTCTAACCCTACTAGTTGTATGTTATAGTAACCTTAAATGATGCACAACCGATGTCAAACAGACTCCAAAACCACCAGACGCGGCTGAATGTTAGCCTCTCGTTACATAAATATATAGACTGGATTAAAAGATTTAATATAACCTTGTTTTTTTTAACTGGATTCTCTTTGATGATTATCAATGGAATTCTTCTCCGTAACCACTGCTTCAACACCAGACTTGAACTCTTTCCCGCATGTAGAAGGCTGTGTACGTTTCGCGATTTTATTGGCAAACGCCTTTTTCTTTTCTTTTCTTTTTAAAATGCAATTAAGCGAAACGTTAGTTTTTATAGCACTAGAATATACTATACTTTAAGTTAGACGTAAAGTCTTAAGTCTATTTGCGAATAGTCGTATATGGATATCTGTACAAAAGGCAGTTCTCTCAGTCTGGTCTGACTGAATGGAAGTCGAGTTCGTTCAACCTATCATGCACGGTCGACTTCAGATCGATCTTGTTGTGACTGACTCGGGTTATTACAAAAACACCGTCGTCACGATGCGGAAATGTAGTCGTCTCAAGTTTGCTAGCATTCGTAGAGCTCATTTCCGATGGTCTATTGTGCCAAAATATACAACACTATTTATGTCCGTGTTTTGTCTCGAGGACAAACAGTGAATGGAAGGATGAAGATTTGTTGTTCATTTAAATAACTCCGATCCTTTTATGATTTTAAAACATATTGGCAAACATAACACATCGGACGATTTGGAAGTACATGTATTCTATTAATACATTATGTAAAGCATTGTGGAAAAAGATTAACTTCTACGGGATTTTGGTTTCAAATTTTGCATAACATAAAATGTTTTCTAAAGTAGATCTATCTTGAAAACTTCAGCGGCAGACAATGTGTTTCTATAAAATCAGGCATAACTGAGTTAAAACATGATATGAAACTTATAATTTCGAAAATGTAGTAACTACGAATGCTATAAAGGTATACGATGATCACTTTAAAACACGAGAAAATATTGACAGAATCTTCAACAGATTTATAGAACCATGGTCGAAGTATGCAAGAAAATGCAAAATCGTTAATGCGAATTTGTAATAGATGACCCGCTTTCATTGTTGCAAGACGTTTTCTTGGCCCAAAGCAACAAAATCAGAAAAAAACAGGATTTTGAATTGATCTTAACTGGAATGTTAAAAATAAAATTTAAATTTCAAAGCATTTAAATGCCTCATTTTTGGATCGGAAACAAGACAATTGAAAAGTTCCGCGGTATTCAATTGAACATTTCCCTGAATTTAATTTCGAAAATTGTGTAACGTGATTCTGTTTGCACTCAGAAGCCATTCCTCGTTGGAGACGAAGCATGTTGTGTTGATATAACGGAACACCTGGTATATGGGATAGAGTGGTGAATCGAAGCTTTACGCTGGTTTCTACAGTACTCAGTTATAGGACGCACCAAGTTTACCTAACCACGTGTTTCCTGACAGTCGAGGATACCCGTCAGGCAAAGAAAAAATATCTATCTGCGAAAACATAATACGTATGCAAATTAACTTTCTTTAAGGGTTTCTGTCAATAAATGGTGCCGATCAAGATTAGATTGCGCGTACACGCATGTTGTACTGGGATATTCACCAGCCCCAAATGCAATCTTATCATATTATACTACCCATTTACCCCCTTTCCAATATACAACACCACAATTCCTCGAGTAGGCTTTGATAACATCTAGCCAAAAATGTAGAAACCCTCGAGAAATGAAGTAAATACCATTTCATAGATTGGAACTCATTGTGGCAAAAGGAGAATTTTTTCTAAGTATAAGCAACTTCTCCTTTTGCCACACTCTTGGCGAAAGTTGTCTGCTACAGAGGCTTCAGAAAGCATCTGTATGTGGGGAAGGGTAACAGAAAAAGCAGCATATCTATCGAAACGCGGTTCATTTAAGAGAAACTGGATCAAGATATGACAGAAGGTCAAAATGTTATGTTTTCACTTCCCCCAAACTGTAATTCTGAGCCAAATATTGGTGATTATTTGTTCAGGAGCTTTGCTTTGGCCATACCCCCATCACATAGTTCATTCAACCTTATTTGATATAGACACTGCGTGTACTTTTGATGGCATTATCTATTCATTCTAATTTATAAAATATAAAAAACATACTTCAGACCAATCGTGGAATGCACTAGAAACTGATTGTACAAATACTATTTCATCCTGAAAACGGTCTCTAAATAACCATAAATCATGCCAAACTTACCGGTATCAAGATTTCGTGTATAATAACTTGGCATGAATCAAACACTAGCGTTAATAGGAGTGGTTCGGGAACTAAACCTTATTGGAGTAAATGCTGCCTTGTCTTATAGTTATGACATATTAATGTACCGCAGAGGTGCAATTCGATAGATAAACCAATTAATTACAGTAGTTATGAATGCCGTACTTGTTTAAGTAATTTCCGGGTGTTTCTCCCATTCAGAGAGTCATCTTCTGTAAGCATCCGTGTCTCGAAACACATCTCATAGTACATCCTGTAACACATAGGAAATAGGCAATACAAATATTATAAAAAGGACTTATGAAATATAACAAATATGACGGCTGATAGTGAAACCAATGGAGGTTTTTCTTGGACACCACGCAGTGTACTTCGAGGGTCAAAACGCGCAAAGCACGTGCTCGTTAGGTTCACGTAAGTAGTCTTCACTGATTTAAAATACAATTATTATATTTTAAGTTTCATTTAAAGTAAGTCTGATAAACAAATACATATTTTCTACTGCAAATAAACCTTTTTTAAACGAATGTACTCTTAATGCGTGGACGAAGCATGCCGTACAAAAGAATACCGTTTGGCTTTATTAAATTGCATTAAGTTACTTGTTTTTCTTAAATGCAAAGGTTTCTTTTCTCTAGTAGATTATATAATATCAAAAGCATTTTACATTATACAACAGTTGGTATTCGAAACGTCAACTGTAAATTCGTAATGCCATGGCACAGTCCCTGCTATAGCCTTACACAGTCGTTATATTGTTTCTCCTTGTACTGGTCTTAATACTGTCTTATTATTAGCTGAAATGGCAACACATTTATATTAGCATAATTCCATATTCATTTGTTACGTTTTTGAATAAATGTATTCAATTAAGTTATATTTATGTATTGCGTTTTCGACTTTTAATTCCTATAAAATATTGCGGAAAACTGTGTGCTTCCTAGAAAGTTCCATTGCAACTTTAAATAAAAAGAATAGGCAATGCCAAGATTGGACCATGTAAGCTATTGCTTGAAAATGCTCAGATCGCATACGTACTCAGTCAATTTGTTAATACAGCATTGCTAAAGTATTCATATTTGTTATGATGGACGGTGGTCAGGGAAGAAATATTTAACTCATATTTTCTGAATCTATTGACGCTAAGAAACGTCTATGGAGGAATGGGTTAATTGGATATAACTTATACTAGTGAAGAGAACAGTTCCACTTGTTTGCTTGTCTTGTGAAAGGCCAGACAGGTCCTAATTCCGGCCATATTTCCAGACAACAAAAGTCATAAACACTTCATATTTTGGCAGAATCTTTATTCCAACTGCGCCACGCATTAATAGTCTCTTATGTTATGGGCAAACAGAAAGGATCCCGTGTATATAAGTTAACACTTTTACAGTCTCACAAAGTCTTAACCTACAGCGCAAAAGAGTTTTAATTTATTTATTTCAACGAATTACAAACAGGTTGTAATGTAGGTTCTTTGATTAAACGTGCGCGTGTCTTTATATGTAACGACCACGGGGCTAATGTGTATCCATTTATATCATCACATAGTTCTCCTTTCTCAGACATGTTAATCCGGACAATAGAGACCGGTGTCAATATGAAAATACTATTGACACAACACGACCTTGTTCTCGTTACCGGGCGATAGATACGACAATGTTGTGTAAGTTGAAACATGTAATATAACAGACATGTCGTATGAACTCAATCAGTAGTTATATAACTACTTCTTTTCAGACAAAATAATATCTTTGTTTGTTTTTACGCCGCTTTCAACAGTATTTCAGTCACGTCATGGCGCTTCCTAGGTTCATAACCAGTACTACCGTTATAATGTATTCCTACATACACTCAGTTCCAAAAGAAAGTGTGCACTTTTTAATTTTAAATATTTCAATATTTAGCAGGCGTATCGGTTTCAATTTTCGCACACTATATCTCAAGTGTATTTGTCATCAATCGAGTCCAAAATCTACCACATGGTATGAAGAGATTTTCAGTGTATTCGGCTAGACGTGCTTTTGCATGATTTGCACGTGCAACCCGAGGAAAATGTATATGTCACCGGAAACGTGTACGGGGGTAATCCTTAATGCTTATACAAATGGAAAATCACATTTGAATTCACATCGTTACACAACGAACATGCCTAGATTGAATGAAAATCAGCGAATTCTAGCATTAACGATGCTTGCTCATGGCGACAACGTAACTAACGTTAGTAGGGCGTTAGTATGCCACAGAAACACAGTAATTCGGTTGCGCCAACGTTTCCTGCAAACAGGTGGTGTAGCAGATCGCCACAGGTTTATTACGTTGACGCACATTTGACGTCGTTTTCAAACGGCGTCTAGTACTGCAAGGCAGTACGGTGTCAGCAGACAGACCGTATTGCGTCGCCTCAGGCAACCTCGGGTGCCGATCTGATTCTCAGAGTAGCCTTGCAACTTTGATTTTAACATTCAGTCCTTTCTCGTTTAAAAACAACCACTTAAAACGAGCGCAACTCAAAATCTAAAATGTTCGCCATATTGTACGTAAACTGATCTCAATTTTGGTACCAAATATATAGGCTTTCAGAAAAGTAGTCGATGACAAATCACAGAAAACAAAGTGCACACTTTCTTTTGGAACTGAGTATAGATGCATCACTCATAATGCTATCGCCACAAACATGAGCGCACATTGTGGGGAGAGGGGCCGGGGGTGGTTGGGCCACTACTACCATTTTTGAAGACAGTATACTAAATAACTAGATTATCTCTAAGAGTTTCAATTGATTCAGAGAAACGTATAAAAGGGTAAAAAACGTTAGCCATTGGACACCAGGAACCGATGTGCAACCAGTATAGAGCCAGGTGAGCCGGCTCATACGTCTGGCCAGGATTTTTTTATCTTGATATTCATAGAAGTGGTTGTTGATTCTTCACAATTCAAAGCTGGGCAAGTCCATTTGTAACGAAATCCCCGTTGAAATGTTTAAATGTAAGAGTGTACCAGTACGATGCCAATACAGAGATATGTAATGAAATACGGAGCGACAGACAGTTTTCATACTCATCTAAATACGTAAGACGCTTGAAACATTGACTTTTGTCAATCGTCAGAAAGAATGTTGGCCAAGCTCGGGACCGAACTCACAGCCGTTGCAATCCCGGGTGTGTGAGTTCGAATCCCAGCTCGGCCAACATTCTTTACGACGTTTGGCATAAATATTTTCATTTTCAAGCATCATTTGTCTTCCACCAATGGAAAAACAGTCTATGTTGAAAATCAGCCAGTTGCTTGGAGTGGGGTACTGTTGTGTGGGGTACTGTTGTGTGATGTACTGTTGTGTCTTGTACTGTTGTGTCTTGTACTGTTATGTGGTGTACTGTTATGTGGTGTACTGTAGTGTCGGACACTGTTGTGATGAAGCAAGGAGAAGCACATTGGTAGGTGACTGACCACAATTATATAACATATAAATTGTTGAATAGGTTTCTAAACCCTAATTAATCAATTTAATTAATCGTCTAACTGCAGTGGTATCGGATATCGTTTGAAGCACGGAGACGATTCTCCCACACATGTAATAAACGTTCGAGACCATCGGAATGGAATAGCCGAGCTTCATCACGCATATCTAAATCACACACACATGTAATAAACGTTCGAGACCACCGGAATGGAATAGCCGAGCTTCATCACGCATATTTGATTCACACACACATGTAATAAACGTTCGAGACCAACGGAATGTTAAAGTTAAGCTTCGTCACGCATATCTGATTAACACACATATAAAAAAACGTTCGAAACCACCGGAATGAAAAAAGAAAGCTTCATCACGCATGTCTGATTCTCACACACATGTAAAAAACGTTCGAGACCACCAGAATGGAATAGTTAAGCTTCGTCCAGCATTTCTGAATCACACACATTGAATAAACGTTCGAGACCACCAGAATGAAATATCCAACCTCGTCACGCATGTCTGATTTGCTTTCAATGCTGGATTTAAATTACCCGATAAAAGAAACGTACAAACTCAATTATGTAAAACAAAAAGACGCAGTCTTATCACGAAAGCAATTTGCGCTTAAAGGCAAGATTCTGGGATGTTTCAATATAATAGTGTTATACAATGGAATGAATGCACATTGAAATATAATACTTTATATCACACATATAAAATATCGGGATACAGCCAAATGATTGGAGCCATATCAATAGAAACCCGACCTTTAAACCTTTGCCTTACCAGCGAAGATCTAAATCAGTTTTCGTGTCGACGCAGTACGTTATCTCTGGTTCATTCGTATTCGCTCACATCCCGTCGTTTTTAAGTCGTGTCGTCCAGCGAGAAAAACCAACATTGTGGACTCTGCGTAATGTATCGATCCAGATCAGCCTGTGCAGTCCACGCAGGCTAATCTAGGCCGACACATTCCGTCTCCGGGGTATTGAAGTATAGAGTAATGATTTCTGAAATAGAAAATCCACGGAAGGCGAAAAGAGTCTGTCCGGGTTAACATGCGCGGACCGCGCAGGCTGATCTTGAAAGGTACTTTACGCAGAGTTTTACTCTGTTCTGTCATATGTTAAAAATGTTACAAGAGTCTACATTGTCTTGTCATTTATATTCAATCCTAAAATATATTAAATATAGACGATGTTGTAAAATTTATATTTGATAGACGGTGAAATAAATTTCGATATTTAAATTAGCAGAACATTAACAATCCGTTTAAAATCGGATCAAGTTATATTTTGTATCCGTCGGCCAAAACCATTTCGTATGAACAACAGACGAATAGTCTCCAGATGTAGATTTCAAAGAAAACCATTTACACCAAGTATCGTTGATTTCACCTATGTTACTCTTTTCCACGTGCAGACGTTTTCTGATGCCTTTGCAGCAGACGACTTTTGAAAACATTGCTGCAAAATAAACAATAAATGCTCATAATGAGTAATTTCTCCTTTTGTCACAATGTTTAAACTGTTTTCAGTAATTACAATTTCATGTCCATGTGTTTGCTCAGATATGTTCAATCTGTCTGTTGCAGATTCGTTGTATGTGGGAACGGCTTTATGAAAGCATTAGAAAATAAGTTTTTATCTCATGATTTGGTTTCTCGTACTTGCGCACGACCAGACTTTATTTTAATAACCCTGGAAAATCACTAATTCCTTTCTATAGCGTTTATTTCTGTGCGACTTTCAATTCCTTTCTAAAGCTTTAGTTTCTGTTAATATTTTAATTTAATTCTGTTTATGATTGAGAACAAAGAGTTCGTTTCGATTAGGACAAGAGTCTAACACTTTCCCACCTGCAGACGCATTCTGAGGCAACCTGCAGCTGACTACTTTTGAAAATATTATGCCAACAGAAGATATTTCTCGTGCAATGTCTCTTTTAGTCACAGTGTGTTCAATACTATTTGATAATACTACTTTTATTTTTGAAAGTTTTCAATATATCTGCCGAGATGTTTCCAACGTCGTGCGCCTCTACTTTCTTGTGTGTGGAAAAGGTTACAGTTTGAACGATGGGTGTAAATGGGGAACATCACTTATCGGGTTGCAAGAATTCAATTTAAAACGAATGAGAAAATGAGAAACATATTGTTTAAAGATTTTTGGACAAAAAACCCACTTAACCCAATTAGTACAACGATTTACAATATCAATCATCGACGAAAGAAATATCTGAGAGGCTCTACAGAAACGCCGTACGATTGGATGATTCCGACCAGCGTGGATCTAGATCGTACTACGCTGCCATGAAGTTTGATCTGAGTATGCACTGTTCTCCACAAAGTTATATAAGTTGTATACACACATCTCTGTGCTTTTGAATCAGGTGGCATGACTGCATAGGCAAATATTTAGCTACACATTGCATGCGTACGATTACCTAGGATTTCCTTCAGCGGTGCAAAGTAAAGATTAAATAAAATACAAACAGCAACACGTGTTCAGCGTGGCCCAACTCTTTGGACAAAAATGTATAATGTTTCGTCGACAACGTTAAACGGCTTGTGAGGTTATAATCATACTAAAACTTAAGTCGAAAAATGTCAGTTCGCTAACCCGCTCTTGAGGTTATAATCCTACTAAAACTTATGTCGAACAATTTCATTTCGCTAACCCGCTTGTGAGGTTATAATCCTACTAGAACTTAAGTCGAAAAATGTCAGTTCGCTAACCCGCTTGTGAGGTTATAATCATACTTAAACTTAAGTCGAAAATGCACCCAATAATGTAATCGGTGATTTCCGTCCGAATTCGTAACGGTCGTTATACATCGTTCCAAGCCCATAAATAATACCGATCTTTAACGACTTCATACGGAAATCACCGAGTCCATTTATGCATGTTCTACGTTTACTGTCATCCTCGGAACCCAGGCTATTCATAACATATATGATACCCTGGGCAAATTGGCTAGCGAAACTTCGTAGTCATGAATAATTCATGAGGTGAAATCCAGCCGCTTGATTGGTTGCATGCTACAAATTTCAGGCGATGTACAGTAATAACAGTGTACGAGGGGTGTTCGGAAAGTATCGGGACAAGTGCCTTAACATTCTTATTTTTTTATAATTGAACACAATTCTTTAAACATACATAGCTTTATATACCATTTATTCATTTTCAAAAGCAAAATTACAAAATTAAAAATAAGACGCTAGTTATATAGAGCTATGTATGTTGAAAGAATTGTGTACGCATATTTAAAAAAAAATGTTACGGCACTTGTCCCGAAACTTTCCGAACACCCCTCGTAGTTACGGAGAAAATCGAGGTGCACGCTTTACGAAGTTTCGCTAGCCAATTTGCCCAGGGTATCATATATGTTATGAATAGCCTGGGTTCCGAGGATGGTTTACTGTAAGATAAATAGAAAGGTTGTTAGCGGAAGTGGGTGGTTACAACTTTTCGTATGGCGTGGCTTATTTCATGAAGATTTTAATAACGATCTACTTAATGCACATGCTGGCTTATTTCTGGTTCATCCTTGTTGTACTAATTGTAATCGTATTGTACGCTTATTTCCAGATCAAAGTGGTTATTTTTTGGCGGGGGTCACGTTTCTCATTATAGAATCAGATAAAACATTGCAATATGCAGATGTTAATTTGATAGTTCGATTGAACGACTTGGCGTAATCGGAAAATTAACTTTAAATAAAATTACGTTTGGCGTCTCATTGAGGACGTTTGCACGGTATAACAGAGAACAATAGTTACATAATAATAATTAAGAGTGCTTGATCGAATCGAATACATAAGACTAAAAATAGGAAACAAATGCGCCATGCTACAAGACAAGCTCGGACTATGATGTTCTCAAAAACAAAATCAAAATGGTTGGTCTTCCCAATGCGTTATTCATTACGTTTACAATAATTCAATATCGTGTATGAATACCCTGAAGCACCTGGTTCCGGAATTTTAATATTGTTCAAAGTACGTTTATTGTATCTTAACATCATATCTTTATGATTCATTATATTGGTAAACGGGCACTGATGTAAAATAACATGTAATTACTAGGGTTTCACCCATACATCGTGTTCTTTGATCTTAGTTCTTTAGGGTTATTTACCATACCGTGTTAAGGAATCAACATGTCGGTACCGGTTCTTCCTTTTTGGGCTCAAAATAATGTTTGGTTACATGGGGGACCAGCCATATTGTTTAATACCTGTGCGCTTATTGAGAAATGGTCAAAACATCTGAACAATTGAAACTAACCGAAAGCTATTTTTTAAGTTGATCATTGATATAAGTTTTTCGCCATTTTTAACAGCATTTCAGTTTTATAAGTGCTGCTAGTTCGACTACCGATATGTTCTCTGGTCATCTGGCACCAGTAAACCAACCACACAGCAACTGGCTACTCTCCAACATATTTCTCTAGCCGATTAATGCAAGCCATATACTGATAGGAACAGTAACTCGTGATAATCCTCGAACATAATGAATGGTCGAGCTTTTCATTAAGTGGAAAACAAATCAAATGTCCGTGGACAACTTGGATAATGACGAGTTTGCCGATGTTGATAGGTTCCTCTGTTTGTACATATATGAACGGTCCAAAACGTTTTGCTGCTCGATAGATTAACGCTTCACGAAACCCGACCTTGAGAAATTTACGATCATTCAAGACCCAGTTCAGACCGCGTCATTTAGTAGTACCACGACATACTGTACACATATGTATGCACACCGAACGTAACTGTATGTATTTCAAGAACCCCGGTGGTTCGTTTTCCGATGGCGTCTAGACTCTGTGCCCTATTTGAATATCGGGGGAGGGTAATTGCAGATAAAAAGTGAAGGTATATTATCACGCGCCTGTTACATAACAGAGCAGACATTATTTTACCCTTAAGATAAAGTGTTTAATTATTGTGGCGTTTTTCTGATAGCAAAATCACGTGTAAACTATCCAAGAGCTTAACAATGTGCGATTCTGAATGTTTCCTTCCAACAGTGTATATGTAATTGTTGTTTAGAAAAGATGGCATACTTGTACAGAATTCGTGTGGATATCCGCAGGAACCAGCTCGACTACAACAATGCTAGACAGTGGTGCAGAGGTAGAGCGTCGGCCTCCCGTATCAAAGGTCCCTGTTTCGAGTCCCGTGATGAGCGGGCCCCTGACTTTGGAATTGCTCCATATAAACGGCGCGAGTACTGGTTAAGTCTTCAGGAAACATCATCGAACGTGATAAATCTAAGCTTGTATCGCAATCGATGTAAAATAAATAAGCTTAAACTAAACTACTATGCTACTGAGTTCAATCGTTTAGCTGATGCGACGTTTTTAGAACCGTTTGGTTCAGAATATCTTACGAAAGATTTAACATCTTAAAAATCTCAGGATCAACCACCTTAACACAGAGATGGAAAACCTTTTTTTTTTCATTTTCCATAGTTTGTCAAAGGTCTTTTATTGAATAGGCATCAACTATCGCCATTACTAAGGAAGGATTAATATACATTCCTTCTTTCCCATTTTTGCTAGCTAAGATTACTTCGTGCATTAGCATCCAATAAGTACAATTGGATGGCGGTCTCTTTAGAAACTAAAAGACCCGATATGCAATTTGATTGGATGCATAAAAAGTTCGATCAATCTATTAGACGAAGAACGTCACCGCATTGATAGGTGTACTGACACAAACGCTAGGTGGCGTAGCGGGATTTTCAAGTGTTAAAGAAGTCGTACGCCAAGGGTTACTATGGTAATGTAATGGACATATTACCCATGGCTTCTTTACCGACTGTACGAATCACTACTGTGTTTATGCTCTCATAGCGGTCTCGTTGATTAAGTGATTAGAGTTCGTTTCTTGGTCGGGTCATACCAAAGACTTATAATGGTATCCGGTGTTTCCCTTCTTGGCACTCTTGGTTGCGGTCATAACTTTGTTACGACGAACACGCTTGTGTCGGGATGAGGTTATCAGCGGTACTAGGTATTTACTAAGTGCACGCCGTGATATAACGTTAAACGCCCCCCTCCTAATCGCACATACAGCATATCAACAGAAGACGACTTTGAAAACGTGGTGACAAAATCCTGAAAAATCTCCATAAAAGATTAATTATTAAATAAAGTTGAAAACATTGTGGCCAAAGGGGAAATTGCTCATTATGAGCAATTTCCCCTTTGGCCGCAATGTTTTCAAAAGTCGTCTGCTGCCATTACGTCAGAAAACGACTGTATGTGGGAAAGGATGAAATACTGTTGAGAGCGGCATCAAAATCCTCAAACAATGTAACTAATAGGAAGCCTATACAAAGTGTGCTATTGAAGTCTTACTTATTTAACCCTTTCCCACATACAACAATTATTCAGCAGACGACTTTGAAAGCATCTAGAAATAAATATGGAAAATCTCTGAAAATTAAAAAGTACAAACATTGTGACAAAAGGAGAAATTGCTCGTTATGAGCAATTTCTTCTTTTGTCGACATGTTTTCAAAAAGCCGTGTCTATAGGAGGGAAAGGGTTTAAAGAAAATTCTTCACTATGCTTATTTTAAACATTGTGGCAGAAGGAAAAATTACTCATAAGGACTGAATGCTCGTTTTCCCATAATGTTTTTAACCATGTCCAATAATTTTACTTTCAGTTATATAGATTATATATATTGACGTTTATACAAAAAACAACGGTGAAAAAATGCTGAAAGAAAACTGGTAAAAAGATTATAAATTTCTCAGAAATGCTCGAAATGCATATATCATAGACAAAAACAATTTGTAGACAGTATCAAATATTGATTGTTTTGGATTTGAGTTTAACGTTTATATACGCAACATCGATTATTTAAAACGCTTTCTCAGGTCACCTTCACCACGCTTGACGGGCGAGTGTTTAGGAAACATTATTCAGTATTCTCCGCCTAATTGAGGTTTGGAGAAAACGCTTTCGAACATGCATATGCACATTGACGCATCTACAGCAGACGGACTTTTGAGAACATTATTGCAAAAGGCGAGATCACTCATAAAGACTACTCGCTTATATTGCCACAATGTTATTACTTTTTTCAATAATTATATTTACATCTATATAATCTATATATTGGAAACGTTTGTCTTATATATATTATGTCACATGAATTATCTTGTCCTCATGAAAATATTTCATATTTTCGACCACTCCAGATCCTTATAAGAATATTTGATATTTGCAACAACTGTAGATTCACATACGGGTATTTGATAGTTGCGACCACTGTAGTCTACTAGATCAATAGACGGATATTTGATATTTCGACCACAGTAGACCACAATTAAGGTTGCGAATACAGTAATACAAGCGAAACATCGGTAATACTTTAGGTGTGTCAGGTCTGACATTAACCAGGGTGTATTTAATACACTCACCCTGCATTAACCAAACACCAATAACAGACGTAGTTTGTTGCATCTGCAACAGGCGACTTTTGACACGCGAGAAGACATTGCTGATAATAAGCATATCCCTTTCTTAAAGTTTCTTTTGATACTGTTGCCTATCTGTTTAAGTGTCGTCTTCTGAAGAAGTGTTGTATGAGGGAAAGAGTTAAAACAAAAAGGGAAAATGTCTTCAAGACAATTTCGAAATCCATTAAGAAGTGCAGGTCGATCTTTGTCTAGAGTGTTCAAATAAAAAGCAATTCTGCAAATCTATTTATTACAGGTAGGTAGGCCTAATTATTTAGCATATCAATGTTTTATTGGTGCTAACAGACATATTTAATAGTTACACGCTTTCGTGGGTGTTCCCCTTTTTTATAAGATAGCATTATGGCTACTCCGTTACATACATGGTACATGAACCCGAAATGATTTAAAGATCAATGAAGTTTGGATCGCGTGTATACAATTGATCCGGCTAGCATTAACATTATGTACCATTGCATATATCGTATTATAATATAACAAATCAAATTCGAGCGGTGTATCAGTAGTGAGAATTGGTATTTCAAACAAACCCTTATCCTGCAGAATATCCATCACCATTCACAATATTAAACATATGTGAGCCGTCCCATCGACCAAGATCAGCATAAGCATGCCGCGCAGGCTAACCCGGACAGACGATGTTTGCCTCCTGTGGATTTTCTGTTTCAGGACTCATTACCCTATACATCTATGCTCCTGAGACGGAATGTGTCGGCCCGGATCAGTCTGCACGGACTGTGGAATGTTTGTTTTCTCACGGGACGGCTCACATGGAGTCTTTTCTACATTTTGATGAAAGATTAGCGATCAATATAGATCAAGATCAGACTACACGAACGTGCAGTGCAGGCTGATCTTGGTATTCATGTTTCGCTAATATAATTAATAACTGTGCATAACGGCATACATGTACGTAAATGTTGCTCGTTAAACGGGCATCATTGCACTTGCAAAGCACCTGCATGAGGCATTTGACAAAAAAGATAAAAAACATTTAAGCACGTAACATTTCATTTAGTGTAATATGTATATATGTTATTTGTGAATAGTATATTGACCTAATAAAGCAAGTTGCTCCATTAAGTTAAGTGACTTGTTCAAGACATTCCACAAACAAGTGCATTATTATATTATAACTATTATAATTTTCACAAATACATTCATGTTCTTTGGTAAATTCATATGGTAATTTGGTCTAGAGTCCTTATATTACCGAATAAATGATTTGTATTATTTTTAGCTTAAAGTCGCGTATAGCAGGCTAAGGATGACTTGTTTTGGTTTTTCGTGTATCGACCAATCAACATTCTTACCTCACCATGTGGTCCTTGATCGTATCTCCAGTCAAACTGAACTTGTTGTAACTTCCACCAGTTCACTACCAATTAACGATCGATCTGTCCATGTAAACATCATTATCATGGAATAGTTGGCATTTTACTCTCACATCTCCACATTGTTTGATGATAAAATGAGCCGCGCCATGGCAAAACCGACCTTCGATGTGGTGTCACGTGTTTCGTCAATCGAATCAGATCAAACTTCACGTTATATGTGACCAGATCACTTCTCAGGATGTTTCAGAAACTTGACATAACTAACAAACATGGAAGAGCCCTTATAATACCACACCATGACTTTTGTTTTCTTTGGTTAAAAATTCATGAATTATCCTGTGTCGTGAGTAAAGACGTTACCATTTTCAAAGATGTTTTAATGCGGTTTTTGACCGACGTTTTATTTGTGTTTATCTGTTATAACAGGTGTGCGTAACCTTGAACTATGTCTACTATGTCTACCTTTAGGTCAATACGTTCGTAATACCATACCAAAAGGCTTGTTCTGTTATGAACTAAATACACTAAACGTACATTGTATTTGAAATATTGATACAATGTGGATCCACAGACCGTCCATATCTATATGTTAATTTTCGAGTTCAACATTAAGTTCATTAATGGTTCATTTTAAAAGTGTTCATAACACCAATTATATTAGACAGGTATGCTAAACCCTTTCCCACTTCTTTATCCATTTTAATGCATCTGCAGCAGAAATACACCGTTTTCACCTTGATGTTTTTAAAGGCATCTGCTGCGTATTTTGTTGAATGTTGGAAAGGATTCTTAAAACTACAAATATGTATAATATCATTCGTTTAAGCAGGGACACTATATTACATAGTGTCCCTGGTTTAAGATACCGTTTTACTTAGTAGACTTCTACACAAACAGAGGATATGTTCCAATGGTACAGATATATTGGTATAATGTGATATATAGTTGGTGTAAATAAAGGGGAATCGTTCTACTGGTACCCACCTCTATGATATATAGTTGGTGTAAATAAAGGGGAATCGTTCTACTGGTACCCACCTCTATTATATATAGTTGGTGTAAATAAAGAGGAATCGTTCAACTGGTACCCACCTCTAGTATATATAGTTGGTGTAAATAAAGGGGAATCGTTCTACTGGTACGCACCTCTATTATATATAGCTGGTGTAAATAAAGGGGAATCGTTCTGCTGGTACCGACCTCTATGATATATAGGTGGTGTAAATAAAGGGGAATCGTTCTACTGGTACCCACCTCTATTATATATAGTTGGTGTAAATAAAGGGGAATCGTTCTACTGGTATCCACCTGTATGATATATAGTTGGTGTAAATAAAGGGGAATCGTTCTACTGGTACCCACCACTATGATAGATAGTTGGTGTAAATAAAGGGGAATCGTTCTGCTGGTACCCACCTCTATGCTATATAGTTGGTGTAAATAAATGGGAATCGTTCTACTGGTACCCACCTCTATGATATATAGTTGGTGTAAATAAAGGGGAATCGTTCTGCTGGTACCGACCTCTATGATATATAGTTGGTGAAAATAAAGGGGAATCGTTCTACTGGTACCCACCTCTATTATATATAGTTGATGTAAATAAAGGGGAATCGTTCTACTGGTATCCACCTGTATGCTATATAGTTGGTGTAAATAAAGGGGAATCGTTCTACTGGTACCCACCACTATGATAGATAGTTGGTGTAAATAAAGGGGAATCGTTCTGCTGGTACCCACCTCTATGCTATATAGTTGGTGTAAATAAATGGGAATCGTTCTACTGGTACCCACCTCTATGATATATAGTTGGTGTAAATAAAGGGGAATCGTTCTACTGGTACCCACCTCTATGCTATATAGTTGGTGTAAATACAGGGGAATCGTTCTACTGGTACCGACCTCTATTATATATAGTTGGTGTAAATAAAGGGGAATCGCTCTACTGGTACCGACCTCTATTATATATAGTTGGTGTAAATAAAGGGGAATCGTTCTACTGGTACCCACCTCTATGCTATATAGTTGGTGTAAATAAAGGGAAATCGTTCTACAGGTACCGACCTCTATTATATATAGTTGGTGAAAATAAAGGGGAATCGTTCTACTGATACCCACCTGTATGATATATAGTTGGTGTAAATAAAGGGGAATCGTTCTACAGGTACCCACCTCTATGATATATAGTTGGTGTAAATAAAAGGGAATCGTTCTACTGGTACCGACCTCTATTATATATAGTTGGTATAAATAAAGGGGAATCGTTCTACTGGTACCCACCTCTATGCTATATAGTTGGTGTAAATAAAGGGGAATCGTTCTACTGGTACCGACCTCTATTATATATAGTTGGTGTAAATAAAGGGGAATCGCTCTACTGGTACCGACCTCTATTATATATAGTTGGTGTAAATAAAGGGGAATCGTTCTACTGGTACCCACCTCTATGCTATATAGTTGGTGTAAATAAAGGGAAATCGTTCTACAGGTACCGACCTCTATTATATATAGTTGGTGAAAATAAAGGGGAATCGTTCTACTGATACCCACCTGTATGATATATAGTTGGTGTAAATAAAGGGGAATCGTTCTACAGGTACCCACCTCTATGATATATAGTTGGTGTAAATAAAAGGGAATCGTTCTACTGGTACCGACCTCTATTATATATAGTTGGTATAAATAAAGGGGAATCGTTCTACTGGTACCCACCTCTATGCTATATTTTTGGTGTAAATAAAGGGGAATCGTTCTACTGGTACCGACCTCTATGATATATAGTTGGTTTAAAAAAAGGGGAATCCTTCTACTGGTACCGACCTCTATAATATATAGTTGGTGTAAATAAAGGGGAATCGTTCTACTGATACCCACCTGTATGATATATAGTTGGTGTAAATAAAGGGGAATCGTTCTACTGGTACCCATCTCTATGATATATAGTTGGTGTAAATAAAAGGGAATCGTCCTACTGATACCCACCTGTATGATATATAGTTGGTGTAAATAAAGGGGAATCGTTCTACTGGTACCCATCTCTATGATATACAGTTGGTGAAAATAAAGGGGAATCGTTATACTGGTACCCTACTGTATGATGTATAGTTAGTGTCAATAAAGGGGAATAGTTTTACTGGTACCCACCTCTATGATATTTAAGTACCCACCTGTATGTTAGGGATATCGATATGTCGATAATTGAGACGCTCCATTGTAAGGGTACACATGCAATAACACTGATTTCTTTTTCAACGTGAGTCTTAAATTTAATTAAATTTCTGAACTCTTGATAAGATGAGTATTTCAATTTTATAAACCCTTATTTGATACTCAAATCCTATGTTGTAGGTCCTCAAATAAATCGTCTCAGTGATACCATTCTTTTTAGTACCCACAACATCGGGTTTGGTTAAGTCAGCAGAAAGATATAGGTGGTAAAAGACCAGTTTACTCCTCTTTATCTAGTCCTCTGAACTGTCTTAATAATGACATCTTAAAATGACCCAATCGATTACGACTTTAAACATTAGTAAGACTCACATTATCACACTTTGAGAAATACATGAAATGGTTGGACTGGACTTTAATAGTTTTACGTTTAACAAGAATGCCAAGTCACCCAGAGAAAATGTTTTTTTTTATGTTTTAACCATTTCTTTGCATGTAGTATTCTATCATGTATAAATCCGATCACATTTAAAGAAAGTTTGGAAAATTACATTTTAAAACTTTCCAACAAACACAAAATCTGTAACAGACGTGTGCTTTTAAGTTATCTGGAGAAAGATCTGGCAAACACTGCTAATGTTAAAGTTTGGTTTAACCCTTTCCCTCATATAGACGCTTTCTGACGCCTCTGCAGCAGACGGCATTTTGAAAACATAGTGACAAAAGAAGGAATTTCCACTTTTTGTCATAGGTTATCCATTCAATTAAAGAGATTTTCTATTTTTGGACAAATTACGTTCAAAGTCGTCTGCTGCAGAACTGCCGTATGAGGGAAAGGCTTAAGAATAGAGTTGATCACTTTGTGACAAAGGAATATTTTGCTCATAATTTGCAATTTCTCGTTTTGCCACAATGTGTTTAATATACGTCTACTGCTAAGTCGTTAGAAAGCGTCTGTATGGGGAAATGGTTAAGAAAGCGTCTGTATGGGAGAAATGGTTAAGAAAGCGTCTGTATGGGGGAAATGGTTAAGAAAGCGTCTGTATGGGGAAAATGGTTAAGAAAGCGTCTGTATGGGGGAAGGAAAGCGTCTGTATGGGGGAAATGGTTAGGAAAGCGTCTGTATGGGGGAAATGGTTAAGAAAGCGTCTGTATGGGGAAATAGTTAAGAAAGCGTCAGTATGGGGGAAATGGTTAAGAAAGCGTCAGTATGGGGAAATGGTTAAGAAAGCGTCTGTATGGGGGAAATGGTTAAGAAAGCGTCTGTATGGGGAAATGGTTAAGAAAGCGTCTGTATGGGGAAATGGTTAAGAAAGCGTCTGTATGGGGGAAATGGTTAAGAAAGCGTCTGTATGGGGAAATGGTTAAGAAAGCGTCTGTATGGGGGAAATGGTTAAGAAAGCGTCAGTATGGGGAAATGGTTAAGAAAGCGTCTGTATGGGGGAAATGGTTAAGAAAGCGTCTGTATGGGGGAAATGGTTAAGAAAGCGTCTGTATGGGGAAATGGTTAAGAAAGCGTCTGTATGGGGGAAGGAAAGCGTCTGTATGGGGGAAATGGTTAAGAAAGCGTCTGTATGGGGAAATGGTTAAGAAAGCGTCTGTATGGGGGAAGGAAAGCGTCTGTATGGGGGAAATGGTTAAGAAAGCGTCTGTATGGGGAAATGGTTAAGAAAGCGTCTGTATGGGGGGAAATGGTTAAGAAAGCGTCAGTATGGGGAAATGGTTAAGAAAGCGTCTGTATGGGGGAAATGGTTAAGAAAGCGTCTGTATGGGGGAAATGGTTAAGAAAGCGTCTGTATGGGGAAATGGTTAAGAAAGCGTCTGTATGGGGGAAGGAAAGCGTCTGTATGGGGGAAATGGTTAAGAAAGCGTCTGTATGGGGAAATGGTTAAGAAAGCGTCTGTATGGGGGAAGGAAAGCGTCTGTATGGGGAAATGGTTAAGAAAGCGTCTGTATGGGGGAAGGAAAGCGTCAGTATGGGGAAATGGTTAAGAAAGCGGCAGTATGGGGAAATGGTTAAGAAAGCGTCTGTATGGGGGAAATGGTTAAGAAAGCGTCTGTATGGGGAAATGGTTAAGAAAGCGTCTGTATGGGGAAATGGTTAAGAAAGCGTCTGTATGGGGGAAATGGTTAAGAAAGCGTCTGTATGGAGGAAATAGTTAAGAAAGCGTCTGTATGGGGGAAATGGTTAAGAAAGAGTCTGTATGGGGGAAATGGTTAAGAAAGCGTCTGTATGGGGGAAATGGTTAAGAAAGCGTCTGTATGGGGGAAATGGTTAAGAAAGCGTCTGTATGGGGGAAATGGTTAAGAAAGCGTCTGTATGGGGAAATGGTTAGGAAAGCGTCTGTATGGAGAAATGGTTAAGAAAGCGTCTGTATGGGGGAAATGGTTAAGAAAGCGTCTGTATGGGGAAATGGTTAAGAAAGCGTCTGTATGGGGGAAATGGTTAAGAAAGCGTCTGTATGGGGAAATGGTTAAGAAAGCGTCTGTATGGGGGAAATGGTTAAGAAAGCGTCTGTATGGGGGAAATGGTTAAGAAAGCGTCTGTATGGGGAAATGGTTAAGAAAGCGTCTGTATGGGGAAATGGTTAAGAAAGCGTCTGTATGGGGGAAATGGTTAAGAAAGCGTCTGTATGGGGAAATGGTTAAGAAAGCGTCTGTATGGGGGAAATGGTTAAGAAAGCGTCGGTATGGGGGAAATGGTTAGGAAAGCGTCTGTATGGAGAAATGGTTAAGAAAGCGTCTGTATGGGGGAAATGGTTAAGAAAGCGTCTGTATGGGGAAATGGTTAAGAAAGCGTATGTATGGGAGAAATGGTTAAGAAAGCGTCTGTATGGGGGAAATGGTTAAGAAAGCGTCTGTATGGGGAAAATGGTTAAGGAAGCGTCTGTATGGGGGAAATGGTTAAGAAAGCGTCTGTATGGGGGAAGGAAAGCGTCTGTATTGGGGAAATGGTTAGGAAAGCGTCTGTATGGAGAAATGGTTAAGAAAGCGTCTGTATGGGGGAAATGGTTAAGAAAGCGTCTGTATGGGGGAAATGGTTAGGAAAGCGTCTGTATGGGGGAAATGGTTAAGAAAGCGTCTGTATGGGGGAAATGGTTAAGAAAGCGTCTGTATGGGGGAAATGGTTAAGAAAGCGTCTGTATGGGGAAATAGTTAAGAAAGCGTCTGTATGGGGAAATGGTTAAGAAAGCGTCTGTATGGGGGAAATGGTTAGGAAAGCGTCTGTATGGGGGAAATGGTTAGGAAAGCGTCTGTATTGGGGAAATGGTTAGGAAAGCGTCTGTATGGGGGAAATGGTTAGGAAAGCGTCTGTATGGGGAAATGGTTAAGAAAGCGTCAGTATGGGGGAAATGGTTAAGAAAGCGTCTGTATGGGGGAAATGGTTAAGAAAGCGTCTGTATGGCGGAAATGGTTAAGAAAGGCATATGGCGCACGTTTCTTTACCGACGATTTCAAACATAATATAAAATATACATGAACAATTGCTTCAACTACTAATAGGATATTTCAAACATATACTATAAAACATACAGGATAAATTACAGCTACTAACACGATATATTACGTCACGTCTATACGAGAGGAAATTAAAATATTGAACGGCTCGGTTTCAGCAAATCGTTTTATACATCTTGTTATAGGTTGTGCAATCAGGCGATCCGAGAGCTGTCTTACGTCATCACGCTTTTCTTCTTCGTATTTACACGCAATTCGATGGTTTCAACAAATACAATTATATAGTAACGTTTCTGTGTATCAACAAGCATGAGGGTTTGATACTATGTGTGGAGATACTTTTCGCCTCCTGTGGATTTTCTGTTTCAGGAATCATTAGTTTATACCTTCTCTCATTAAGTAAACGCACCCCATGTTTTGAAAGCGTACAATTTTGTACCATAATTTCTTGGAAGTAAACTTTTAAAGTAAACAAGTTGCAAAACTCCCACCACTAAAAAGCTAAATTACCATTCCGTGGAATGCAATCAAATTCACAAGTTTACAAAAGTATTTCAACAAGATGCTAACAAATAATTGAATCGAGATGAAAGATTAAGATTTGAAAAGGCACATAACCTCAAAGCACTCTATCTTCTCTTAGACAGGATATTGTGAGTGTAATAAAGACGGGGAAAATATCACCAATATCCCTGTAGTAGGCGAACGTCAATGAAATCAATTCTGTATCGAAGTTTAAAAAACATTTTGAATGGCACTGATTGATTATATCTCATGACTATTACTATATCAGCTAGACATTTACAACAGCATCGTCGGCAACATGTTCGCTAATTCTTACATTTGAGTTGCATCTGGCGATTTGAGGTCTTATAGACTCTTCGGTTTGGCAGTATATAGTGATACATTGGCGTTAAACAAGTCGGGCGATACGTCTAGTTTTAGTTCTTTGTCACAACAATGCATCTAGAACTAGTATAGGACTAAGTAACCTGCGTACTCACTGTGCGCAGACAACAGGACCCAATACAATCAGGGGTCATTCAGCTTCAGAGGCGTCAGTAAGCGTCTGTATGTAGGAAATATAACACGATATATTACATCACGTCTAAACGAGAGGAAATTAAAATATTGAACGGCTCGGTTCGAGCAGATCGTTTAATACATTTTGTTATAGGTTGTGCAATCAGGCAAGGCTTGATCCGAGAGCTGTCTTACGTCATCACGCTTTTCTTCCCCGTACATTACGCAAGTCGGTTAATACTTTTAGTTTAAGTTTGTTATCACGACATGCATTAGAACCAGTATAGGGCTGTGTAAAGTGACCCGAGCTATAATCACTATTCGTGCAGACAACAAGACCCATTACAATCAGGGGACATTCAGTCTTGGCGGATAATCCGAAGAAAGTAATAACGTGTACTACATGTCAGATAAAACAAGGAACGCTAGATTTGGTACACGGTTAGGTGAAATTGATATGTAACACAAGCAAGGAACGCTAGATTTGGTACACGGTTAGGTGAAATTGATCTGTGTTTCAAGAACACCAACACAAGCAAGGAACGCTAGATTTGGTACACGGTTAGGTGAAATTGATCTGTGTTTCAAGAAAACCAACACAAGCAAGGAACGCTAGATTTGGTACACGGTTAGGTGAACTTGATCTGTGTTTCAAGAAAACCAACACAAGCAAGGAACGCTAGATTTGGTACACGGTTAGGTGAAATTGATCTGTGTTTCAAGAAAACCAACACAAGCAAGGAACGCTAGATTTGGTACACGGTTAGGTGAAATTGATCTGTGTTTCAAGAAAACCAACAAACCTTACTGTATTTATTAACACGGTTAGGTGAATTTGATCTGTGTTTCAAGAAAACCAACACAAGCAAGGAACGCTAGATTTGGTACACGGTTAGGTGAAATTGATCTGTGTTTCAAGAAAACCAACACAAGCAAGGAACGCTAGATTTGGTACACGGTTAGGTGAAATTGATCTGTGTTTCAAGAAAACCAACAAACCTTACTGTATTTATTACATCTGTCACCAAACATCTGTCGATGTTTCAGTGATTGTAAAGGCCTTAATATCCTTAAGGTTTAATTTAGTAATGCATAGCTCATGTATGCAGTCTTAAATATCGTGGTTCGATGGTGTGTCGTGGTACGCATAACATACGCATACTAAACGATGTCTTAGACATTTCATATTTCCTCGAAATGTAAATTATGTTTCACGGAATAGGACCTTATATCGTTCAGTATATTTTCCTTGGAGAAATTAAATGCATCCATTTGTATTCAAGTGTAAGTGCCTGTCTGTCAGAGAAATTGAGATATTTTCTACTATTAGTTTACCCTTTATAAATGTTATATTTTTTATCAATTATATTGTATGCAACATTCACCTATTTATGTTATGTTCATTAGATAATTATATTTAGTTTTGTTTTTATATTCATGTATAGTGTCTGTAATATGTACTTCGAATAGGACATTAAAAGAAGAGAACACATCTTCATGATAAGCATATCCCCACTTCCTTTAACTTTTTCAAAGGATATAAGAGGAATCTCACCAACATTATAACATTTTTTTATAATGACCCAATCCTGCACCATACAAGTACTACACTTAATTTGAAAAAAGATCGCAACAAAGAGGGAAAATAGAACTGGTGATATAGACAGTTTCATTAAATGAACAATATTTGAGTCGTCTGTCGAGAAAACCAACATTGTGGACTCTCGTAAAGTATCGACCCGGATCAGCCTAAGCATGCCTCACAGGCTTACTCGGATAGACACTTTTCGCCTCCTGTGGATTTTCTGTTTCAGGAATCATTACTATATACCTTCATCCCCCTGAGACGGAATGTGTCGGCCCGGATCAGTCTACGCGGACTGCGCAGGCTGATCTGGGTCGACAGGTTACGCATTATGTTGGTTTTCTCGCGGGACGGCTCATTTAAGTACAAGTGAATATAATTACGAGATTTGAAATCTCTTATGTTAACAAGAATTAGTGTACAAGATCTAATTACAATTCGAGCGTATCCGTTAATGGGATATGGGTCACACGTTTATTGTATATTGAATGAGATACATAAGCTCAAAGTTCTATAAATAGAACATGCACGTTTTGTTTTATCAATGCGTAGATGTTTCGATAAATTGAAGAAGGCAAACCGCTGTCTATGAGGAGAAAATGTTAAATGATGTTATAGAATTATTGTGTTACGAAAATGTTCCTACTTTCAACAATTCAATTATCTTTTCCGATCTGTCAGTCGACCCTTAACAAGATATGTGAACAATTTAACTCAATTACGCCTAGTCTTGTACGAGACGGCTAGAGGGCGATGCGTCTTTTCCTTCTGTACATTTTAAGGAGCACTTTCACTGGCAATTGGTAATCTGCTTCAGACATTTTAGAGAAGTCACATCAGACAAAATTCAACTTTCTGATCAGTGTGGCCCCGTAACTATAAAACATCCGAAAACGTTCTCTATGCTCAGAAATTATATCAAAACCAGGCGTCTTTCTATTGGTTAATTTCGAGAATCTGCTTATGTTTGGTACTTGAGCACACACTCGGATCACAGCGTATAGTTTTATAGATCAAAATAAACCAAAATAATGAGTCGTCATGTTCAATACTTTCAAGATAGCCGCAACATTGTGTTTGATCTTTGTTATGTATAACCTGAAGAAGGCACATGCCCAAACTATTGAATTAAAGAGTGTTGTTATTATGATCTATACATATTGAATTAAAGGGTGTTGTTATTATGATCTATACATATTAAATTAAAGGGTGTTGTTATTATGATCTATACATATTGAATTAAAGGGTGTTGTTATTATGATCTATACATATTGAATTAAAGGGTGTTGTTATTATGATCTATACATATTGAATTAAAGGTGTTGTTATTATGATCTATACATATTGAATTAAAGGTGTTGTTATTATGATCTATACATATTGAATTAAAGGTGTTGTTATTATGATCTATACATATTGAATTAAAGGTGTTGTTATTATGATCTATACATATTAATTCCCCAATACAACGGAAGGTGAGTTTCGAATGCATGATCATATAGTTACGGACTGGATTATTGCAGCTTCACAGCGGCTATAACGCTAATGTTAAATAAAAACAACTATGCTTCAAAATACACCTGCTCTTCAATCCTATTTTATTCTAGAAATGATCTCAAAATATTAAAAAAACACAAAAAGACATGTTATTAACTTCCTCCGCATGATAAATGGTTTGATTGTAACATCGCCTTTCTCTTCTACTTCAAACCATAAAGTGGGCCATGCCATAGGCAAACCGGTTTTCAGAGGTTTTATAATTATATCGAAAATGCTTAGTCTGAGTTTTATATAAAATAGGTTGCTTAGCTTCAAGGATTCTTGTAGAAATTTTCGAAATGAACTTTAAGTGATTGACGTGTTCGAGTTATTGACGTGTTCGGGTTATTGACGTGTTCGAGTTATTGACGTGTTCGGGTTTTTGACGTGTTCGAGTTATTGACGTGTTCGGGTTTTTGACGTGTTCGAGTTATTGACGTTTTCGGGTTTTTGACGTGTTCGAGTTATTGACGTGTTCGAGTTATTGACGTGTTCGAGTTATTGACGTGTTCGAGTTATCGACGTGTTCGAGTGATATATGAGCCGTCCCACGAGAAAACCAACATTATGGTCTCTGCGTAATGAATCGATCCAGATCAGCCTGTGCATTCCACGCAGGATAATCCGGACCGACACATTCCGTCTCAGGGGAATAGAGGTATAGAGGAATGATTCATGAAACAGAAAATCCGCAGGAGGCGAAAAGTACCTGTCCAGGTTAGACTGCGCGGCATGGTAAGGCTGATCCGGGTCGATACTTAACGCACTGTCCACACTGTCCACACTGTCCACACTGTCCACACTGTCCACACTGTCCACACTGTCCACACTGTCCACACTGTCCACACTGTCCACACTGTCCACACTGTCCACACTGTCCACACTGTTGGTTTTCTCGTTATTCGGCTCATATGATTAATTTGTTCATGTTATTTCAGTTTCGTTATTCTTTTGAATTAAACGTTTGGTATGAAAATCAATCAAGTGAAAACATCTTTTTACGAAAACAGCACAGCAGCAGTTCTGATTGTAGCATAAGCAACTGCTACCCACGCAATTTCAAAAGGACAATTTTTTTTGGGGGGCATAGAGTTCAGAGAGGATATAATTTTTTAGCTAGTCGAACATTTATGGAGGTCGCTTTTTGTGTGACGACGATTTAGTTATCTGTATTTGATGATATAATTTAGAAACAATAAACGGGAGTGATATCTCTTATTGAATCTCTTTTATTATTTCTTCGATGTTCTCAGATCTATTCCAATGAGTGTATATTGCAAAATTTATAAAGCTGAACTTTGATTAGAAACGGTTCTCTGTTATTTGGTTACCCTTATCTTCATAATGAAGTGTTAAACACTTACTTTAAAGCATCCAGACAGGATAAATGAATCAATAACTTTGTAACATTATAGAAAAAGGAGAAAGTGCTCATACTGTGTCTGTTGCAGTGTGCAGTGGCATCAACAGGAATTAATGTGGATTGAAACAAGATCTAACCACATGGCAGGCATAAAGAGGCCTGATGACAACTACATTTATTCTCTGTTTACCAACGAAGTGTGAATATTTGAAAAAAAATACTTCAAAACATTCTACACTGTCATTGTGTAAAAGTACCTGTACTTTCTACACGCGTTATGTTAATTGTTTACCTGATATGACAGTTTAATGTTTCTAAGGCTTTAAATAAATAATAAATGGAATAGTTGCAGTTTGTTTTAATATAGATCTGAAACATTGTGATTAAAACAGAAACAACTCGTTTTAAACAATTTCTCTTATTCCTACACTGCAGAAAGTAGTCCACTGCTTAACAGAAGACACATGTCCTGTATGTCTTGAGAAAGAGTTGAGAATAAAATAAGATAATCTATAGATCTGATCTTTGTTCTATTTGTTTATAGATAATCTATATATCTGACCAGTGTTTTATTTGTTTATAGATTATCTATAGATCTGACCAGTGTTCTATTTGTTTATAGATAATCTATAAATCTGACCAGTGTTCTATTTGTTTATAGATAATCTATATATCTGACCAGTGTTTTATTTGTTTACAGATTATCTATAGATATGACCAGTGTTCTATTTGTTTATAGATAATCTATAAATCGGACAAGTGTTCTATTTGTTTATAGATAATCTATATATCTGACCAGTGTTTTATCTGTTTATAGATTATCTATAGATCTGACCAGTGTTCTATTTGTTTATAGATAATCTATAGATCTGACCAGTGTTCTATTTGTTTATAGATAATCTATATATCTGGCCAGTGTTTTATTTGTTTATAGATTATCTATATATCTGACCAGTGTTCTATTTGTTTATAGATAATCTATAAATCTGACCAGTGTTCTATTTGTTTATAGATAATCTATAGATCTGACCAGTGTTCTATTTGTTTATAGATAATCTATATATCTGGCCAGTGTTTTATTTGTTTATAGATTATCTATAGATCTGACCAGTGTTCTATTTGTTTATAGATAATCTATAAATCTGACCAGTGTTCTATTTGTTTATAGATAATCTATATATCTGACCTGTGTTCTTTTTGTTTATAGATGATCTAAAGATCTGACCAGTGTTCTATTTGTTTATAGATAATCTATAGATCTGACCAGTGTTCTATTTGTTTATAGATAATCTATATATCTGACTACTGTTTTATTTGTTTAGAGATTATCTATAGATCTGACCAGTGTTCTATTTGTTTATATATAATCTATAGATCTGACCAGTGTTTTATTTGTTTATAGATAATCTATAGATCTGACCAGTGTTCTATTTGTTTATAGATAATCTATAGATCTGACATGTGTTCTACTTGTTTATAGATAATATATAGATCTGACTAGATCTGACCTGTGTTCTATTTGTTTATAGATAATCTATAGATCTGACCTGTGTTCTATTTGTTTCTCTTTCCAGAGGAGGAGAGTATGCCTCGTCAGCGGAACATAAACGATCCTCCACCATGCCTTCCCAGGGGTCGCTGTTTACGAACTTCGAGGACGTACAGGTAAATACGCTAGAACCTGTCTATAAAGACCAACCATGTTGATACAATAATATGGGCTTTGTTCACAGGTTGTTTTTAATTAAAGGGTCATTGATGGAGAAAATGATTAACTTGGAAACTTAGAGTGTGGTTGCTTTAGACATGGGATCGCTATTCCAATGTGGTCTTTAGCAAAGGTTTGACTCTATGTTATATGTGACTTTTATCATGTCATAGAACATAGATATAACTAAACCGGTGATGATAATCCAATCCCTTTCCAACGTTCAACTTATTTGCAGCAGACGACTTTGAAAACATGGTGGCTAAAATATTGACATTCTCTTAATGATAGTATACATGTTGAATAACGTTGGAAATATTGAGCAATTTCACAGTGTCTGTACAAATCCTTTCCCACTTCACTTGTAAACTAATTTGGACGCATCTGCAGTAGACGATCTTTGAATACATTGAGGTCACTGCTCTTGACAAAAAAAAAAAAAAACGTTGCCACCCATGTAGCACGGTTTGTCCGATGTTTTATGTGGACAATAATAGTTAATTAGATCTAGATAATTGTAATATTTTGATCTAGATGTTATCAAAGTCGTCTGCTGCAGATTTATTGAATATGGGAAAGCGTCAACTAAATTGAAACGTTGATGAACCGAGATAGTTTCTCAGTCTAGAGGGGCTCGGATTAGACAGGTTTCATTCACTGTATGCAATATCTTTGTTTGCAACAAACGGTCTATCAACATTGATTTTTATTTATCTTCCAATCTATAAAATTCACAGACTAGTCAATTTTCTTCGTACATATTTGACTTGAGAAATAACCCAATAAAAGACGGAATAGTTTGTATTCATCCGACAAATGCTCCATTCTACCAGAATAGCCCCCACCGATCGAATAATTGAGTCGAGTCTGGCAATTTTGAGTTTAAACCCTTATCCCGCTGAATTCCCAAAACCTATATCTTCACCGCTGGATTTAAAATATCCTTATACCGACTATGTGTATGCATATATTGACAGATGAATAGAGAACAATATATACCAATATTAAACTGCACGAATGTGCCGGCTGATCTTTGACTACAATCTTCGCAAAAGCAATTTAGAGACGCAAATGTTGTTTAACCATTTCCCACATACAACAAATCTGCAGCAGACGATTTGAAAACATCTAGGAAAAAAATTGGAAAACCTCAATAAATGAAGGTTTAATTACTGAAAAAAATTGAAAACATTGTGGCAACGGAGAAATTGCTCGTTTTGAGCAATTTCTCATTTTGCCACAATGTTTTTAAAGGTCATCTGCTGCAGATGCGTCATAATGCGTCTACAGGTGGGAAAGGGTTAATGCTGGGTACATCGGGTTACGGGTAAATGCAACTCAGGTGAGCATGTGTATACGCACAGACTTACCTAAGTCTGTATTGTCCGCTTACATATAGTATAGATATTGACGTATCTTCCGTTCAAAGACTTTAAAATGGGTAGTTATTTGCTTTCCTTCCTTGACGTTCTGTATTGTGGGGCTACCGTTACATTATGAATGACTTGCTGGTTTCAGGATAAATGTATCAGTAGTACTGGTACCTTAACCCTTTCCGTCATACAACAATTCTGCAGCAGACAACTTTGAACATATTTTGTTAAAACATAGAAAATCTCTTTAATTAAATGGATAACCTATGATTAAAAGTGGAAGACATTGTGGCAAAAAGGAGAAATTGCTCGTTTTGAGCAATTTCTTCTTTTGTCACTATGTTTTCAAAAATCAGTCTGCTGCAGAGGCGTCAGAAAACGTCTATATGAGGGAAAGGGTTAACCAATGAACGCGATTATATAACAGACATATTGTTGAAAGCAATGAATCGCACGGTACCCCGCCCCCTTCCCCTCGCCCCAAAAATATTAACAGATCAATAAACTAGAATTGTAGGCCCACGGATGTATGATCCCTTCCACGAGAAAACCAATATTGTGGACTCTGCGTAAAGTATCGACCCGGATCAGCCTAAGCATGCCGCGCAGGGATTTTCTGTTTCATGAATCATTACTCTATACAGTACAGCTCACGCGGAAAACGCATCGTCCGCGAGCCACCGCGGACAAATCTCAACGCGGACAAATATTTTGGTCCGCGAAGGTGGGTGGAATTCCACCCATCACCGCGATTTGTTTTTATGTCCATCGCGGACGCAACAAGATAACCCCAGGGGGTTGATAAAACCGATCATCGTGGAGTTGCGGTGGAACCATCGCGGAATCGCGGTGATATTTTTTTGAATAGATAAGCTTTTTCTCGCCGTTTTGCTGGGAGTTTTTTTTTAATTTTTAATTTTTATTTCATTACAGTACTAATAACTGTTGTTGAAGAGGATAATGATTATAAATCAGTACTAACTATAAAGCAGCATATATGCGTAACAACTTAATTCATTAAAATTCATCAATACAATTCCCCTAAATTTGATGTATTCTGTAAACGATACAACTACGTGATAATAAAACTGTTAATTCTGCCTGAAAGATGTGTAGCTTACTTTAAATCTCACTAATAAATGCCGTAATTCCATTGTCAATCACCACAATTACCAATGCATTGTTCATTCTTAATCGCCTATAAATTATTTATTTAAAACCTGTTTCAAAGTCGGCTTAATAACAAAAACAAACTTTGCAAACAAAGAAGTGTGAAGCGCCCATGTTAACTACATGTAAAATAAATTCTACTATGTTTCTACTCTGTACAACACATTGCGTTAAAATGAAAATTTATCATTTTCAACAATATTACAATTGGATAATTCATTTATTAAGTTGATAAGAAAAACTCAAAAATCAACAATCTGTCTTTATTAAGAGATTCAAGTACATGTACTGTATATACAAAATGCAAAGATATATATACAATGTACATGTACATGTATTGTAATTTAACAATATTTCTCTCTTACTAAAAAATGTGAGATAATCATATGTACGATAAACGTATATCCGATGTCCGCCATTTTCTATTACGAAACTTGACCTTATCGTAAACAAACACAACCTTCCACTGTTTTTCGAATAATTTGCTGAAATGGAATGAATTTTAGCAAGTTGTGTCATAAAATAATCGCAATTCGTCAATAAACGTGTACATGTACATAATCGGAAAAAAAAAAACTTTTTAATAAAAGTATAACATTTTTACAGGTAAATATTGCGGTGGAATCGCGGTGATTTCAAAATAGATAAGAATAGATAAGAAGCTCGAATCGACGACATGTCAATCGCGGTGATATAATTAGCCCGTAGGCGGTATTGCGGTGATCATATAGGTTGAATTGCGGTGATTATCCGCGATGAAAAATATTTGTCCATCGTGGGATCGCGGAAAACGCGTTTTCCGCGTGAGCTGTACTGTACCTCTACCCCCCTGAGACGGAATGTGTCGGCCCGGATTAGCCCACGCGGACTGCGCAGGCTGATCTGGTTCGACACATTACTCAGAGTCCATAATGTTGGTTTTCTCGTGGAACGGCTAATATACCATTATGTGATCACAATGAGACCCCAAATCTACTGCCGGGGCTCAGAATCTTTCAAATATACGGTCTGTTAGAGTTGGTTGTTTGACATGACACAATTTGTCTGACAACTTCAGATAGTATTCTGTAATTCTCTCCATGTATCTCTCCATGTATAACAAGCACATTTAAATATCCCATTTAGAAAACACGACCCCTAGCGGTGGATAGTCGGTAAATGTTTTGTTTTGAAATAATAAATAGCTCCTGGTCATATATGGAACAGGGTATGATATTATTTACCATTTCCAACATATAGCCCTATTTTGACGCATCTGCAGTAGACGATGTTTAAACACATTGTGAAATGGGAGAAATTGCTCGAATTTTACTATAATGTTTTCAACTTTGTTCGGTAATTATATCTTCATTTATGGATATTTTTCATATTTTGAGTAGAAGTTTTCACAGTCGTCTGCTGCAACTTGTATGTATATGGGAAAGATTTAAGACCAACATATGGTGTACGATCATGTGGTGTACGATCATGTGGTGAACGATCATCTGGTGAACGATTATGTGGTGTACGATCATGTGATGTACGATCATGTGGTGTACAATCATATGGTGTACGATCATGTGGTGAACGATCATGTGGTGTACGATCATGTGGTGTACGATCATATGGTGTACAATCATGTGGTGTACAATCATGTGGTGTAAGATCATGTGGTGTACGATCATGTGGTGTACGGTCTTGTGGTGTACGGTCATGTGGTGTACGGTCATGTGGTGTACGGTCATGTGGTGTACGGTCATGTGGTGTACAATCATGTGGTGTACGATCATGTGGTGTACGATCATGTGGTGTACGGTCTTGTGGTGTACGATCATGTGGTGTACGATCATGTGGTGTACGATCATGTGGTGTACGATCATGTGGTGTACGATCATGTGGTGTACGATCATATGGTGTACGATCATGTAGCGTACGGTCATGTGGTGTACGATCATGTGGTGTACGATAATGTGGTGTACGATCATGTGTTGTACGATCATGTGGTGTACGATCATATGGTGTACGATCATGTGTTGTACGATCATGTGGTGTAAGATCATGTGGTGTACGATCATGTGGTGTACGATTATATGGTGTACGATCATGTGTTGTACGATAATGTGGTGTACGATAATGTGGTATACGGTCATGTGGTGTACGATCATGTGTTGTACGAGCTTGTGGTGACCGATAATGTGGTGTACGATAATGTGGTGTACGGTCATTTGGTGTACGATCATGTGGTGTACGATCATGTGGTGTACGGTCATTTGGTATACGATCATCTGGTGTACGATCATGTTGTGAACGGTCATGTGGTGTACGATCTATAACTCACAAAACACAAGCGACGACTGAGATGAGGAGATCTTTTTCTTCTTTCATCATTCAGAGCTGCCGATTATGTGGAACTCTGAATGGAGAAAGATTATATACCAAAGGCTAGCCATTAACATACTTATATATTATGATATGTCATGTATTACGGTTATATACATTTTTTCCGTATTTTTGCCTATAATGTTATCTTTAAAAGTCGTCTGCTGCATATTCGTTGTAGTAGGGAATTGTTAAGAAGATATTTCCTTACGGCATTGTAAGAATGTTCTCATTTAAGCACACATCGATACAGTATTTACTAATATTCATTAAATATGTTTGAAAAGGCTATAGATTCTGCAGAAGGCGTTGAATATTTGGTTTATAGAGTTGAACCATAATAGAAATAGATTAACAAGGTTGACCACGACAGACGAGTTGTGATGAAACTCACATTTGTCAAACACGAACTAACTAATTGGCGACGCAGTGACATGAGATGTTTATAGTCAATAACAACTAATTGACGACGACGTTAATTCTGAGCGCCAAGGAAGACAGCCATTACTGTCATTTTTAAAGTCTTTGGTATGACCCGGCCGGGACCAACATGCAGACACATTTTGACGCAACCGATGCAGACAACTTTTGGAACCATTGTGACAAAAGAAGAAATTGCTCACAATGAGCAATTGCTCCTTTTACTATAATGTTTATTAACCCTGATTAATAATACTACTTTCATTTATAGAGAATATTTTTGCTTAGATAGTTTAAAAGGCGTCTGCTGCAAAATTGCTGTATGCGGGAAAGGGTTAACTGATGCAACTTGGTGTGGCTCCGTTTGATTTGCCGTCTAGTGATGGGTGCACACTGATGCTTGGATGACTTCTTCTTGTTCCGTCTTTTTTAACACATTCATTCAAGCAAATTGAAAGAATTTAAAAGTTGGAAAATTATGTCCCTCTTCGGCGCTCAAGAATGTGGGGTTAGCATTACGACTGACTCGCTGGTGTCAGGATCATTGCAGGGGCGTAGCTTTGCAATAATCAATGTGTAGGCCGTCTCGTGAGAAAATCAACATTGTGGACTCTGCGTAAAGTATCGACCCGGATCAGCCTAACTATGCCACACAGGCCTACCCGGGTAGACACTTTTCGCCTCCTGTGTATTTTCTGTTTCAGGAATCACTACTCTATACATATATCCCCCTAAAACGGAATGTGTCGGCCGGATCAGTCTGCGCGGACAGCGCATGCTGATCTGGTCGATACATTACGCAGATGTGTATCGCCGCAGCTGCATTTTGGGGCATTTTGAGAAAAAATGTGTAGGCACGTGCCTACAGTGTCTAAAGGGAGCTACTCCCCTGATTTGGACCAGAAGTACTGATTACTTACCATGAAAATGCAGTGATATGGCAAGATAGTCAAACAACTTTCAAACAAATAACACCAATGATATGAAAACATAGTTGAAAGCGGTGTTAAAACCAATGATTTATTATTTTCGGTTACGGAACCATTGTTGATACATGTCCTTCTCCAGGTGATTCTAAAGAGATCAGGTTATATGTACAATTAATTGTTGATTATGCCATTAATGATTTTGTTTACATTTACAACACAGCTAACAGACGAAGAGCGCGTGTACATGAACGCCGCCTATTTGGGTGACCTGGGTATTGTACGACAGTCCGTAGAGGATGCCACAGACACCACGCTAAACGTCAACTGCCTGGACTACATGGGCCGCAGTGCACTACACATCGCCATCGACAGTGAAAAACTGGACGTGATCGAGGTGCTGCTAGACGCCCTCAGTTTTAACTGTATCGAGGAATCGCTCCTCCACGCAATTAGTAAAGGTGCCACTAAAATTGTTAAAATTATCTCGGAGCATCCGAACTTCATGGCTGGCGAGGATAAACTAAAACGTTTAGGCGTTGGTGAAGCGTTTTTCCGGACGGACGAAAAAAGTCAGTTCCCGCCTGACATCACGCCCCTAATCCTAGCTGCCCATTATAATAACCACGAATTAATTCAAGTGTTCTTGTCTCGTAATCATCGTATAGAGAAACCCCACCCGATATCGTGTACCTGTAACGACTGCGTGACGAAACAGAACTATGACTCCTTGAAGAGATCGCGTTCACGACTTAATGCATATAAAGCTTTAGCGAGTCCGGCTTACATGGCGCTGTCCAGTCCGGATCCCATCATGACCACATTCGAGCTCCGACAAGAAATGATGAAGCTGGCTGAGATTGAAAAGGAATTTAAGGTAAATATAAGCCGTTCCTCGAGAAAACCAACATTGTGGAATCTGCGTACAGTTTCGATCCGGATCAGTCTCAGCATGCCGCGCAGGCTAATCCGGGCAGACACTATTCGCATCGTATGGATTTTCTGTATCAGGGATGATTACGTTATATATTTTATCCCTGAGATGTGTCGGCCCGGATAAACCTGCGCGAACTGCGCAGACTTCGCAGACTGATCTGGGTCGATACATTACGCATATGCTGGTTGTTTCGTGGGACCGCTCATTTAGCGATTTATAGTTAATTTCCTGGAATGAGGGCTTTTAAGGTTGCGTCTGTTTAGAAAACTTCTGATGAAAGAAATATGTTATTTGGAAAATTGAGGGTTTAATTTAGATGCAGATTGGAAAACATTGTCCGAGAAAGGAAACGTCATCTGACACAAAGGCCTCTATTGTCGTCTGTATGAATCAAGGCGTTACGTCATCTGACACAAAGGCCTCTATTGTCGTCTGTATGAATCAAGGCGTAACGTCATCTGACACAAAGGCCTCTATTGTCGTCTGTATGAATCAAGGCGTAACGTCATCTGACACAAAGGCCTCTATTGTCGTCTGTATGAATCAAGGCGTTACTTATATCACCGCATCAAAACAGAAATTAACCCACATTCAACAAATCTGCAGCAGACGATATTGAAAATATGGAAAATCTCTTTAATTGTTGGTATAATAATTACGGAAAAGATATTGTGGGAAAAGGAGAAATTGCTCTTTTTGAGCAACTTCTCCTTTCGTCACGATTTTTTTAAAAGCTGAAAGAGACGAATTTAAACGTTTATATAGCAGATCTAGTTTGAAAACATTGGTGGAAAAGGAAAAAATTCTCAAAATTAACATTCTCCTTTCCCACAAATGCCTGTATCTTTGAACACAACCAGTGCCGGCTTTTTTCGAGTGTTTTCAAAAGCATCGTATTGTACTGTACTACAAAATAGGGCATGATCCAACTTGCATTTCAGTCTCTTTGTTTTCATGAGATCTCTTCACTACACAATGTTTTTTTGTTTTTTTCGAATTCGAATTGGATGAAACAGTGCATGGTTGATAAAGCAACATGTTTCATTTTAGATTGATTTCTCAAATGAACAAGCATGGTCATTGCCATATCTCAAGAATTCGACAATGCGCATTCACGCCGTATAAATTAGATGAAATCGATATAGAAGGTCAGACCAATGAATCAATTTGAGTGCAATTCCGACCTCGCCATGGGAACACCAACCTCCGGATGTTTTGAAAAAAATGGCAATTAAGATCAACTTGTAAACTAATGTGTTCAAGCTTTTCCGTAACCGTTCCCTTGGGGTTTCACGGATCTTTGCAATACTAATTCGGAAACACAACCGATCTTGCTGAGACTGTGTTGATGTGCAGGCTTATCGCCATATGTGCTGATCTCAATAGCATGAAGGTTAATTTTGTTCGGCGTGGGTTCAGTGTGCAGATTTGGGATGATTTATGAAGGACGTTTAAAAACATCTTTTTAATGATCTTCCTCCTTTCTGTATAATCCAATGCTTTTTGTTCATTAGCCAACACTTTGAGTTTTTATCCTGTTCAGGCTTCAGTGACACTTAGAATAATTGCGATTGTCCTAAAAGGGAACATCGTCACAAATGTCGCCCTTGTCTTATTCTAGTTGAGGAATCGTGGCGGGTTATTACGATACAACTGTAGTATATCCTGATTAAATCACTGTTACAAACTATACATTAATCGAGAAATCACGTCACCTTGTAGTCCTTTAACCCTTTCCCTCATACGAAAATCTGCAGCAGACGACTTTGAACATATTTTGTCAAAACATAGAAAATCTCTTTAATTGAATGGATAACCTATGACAAAAAGTGGAAAACATTGTGTCAAAAGGAGAAATTGCACGTTTTGTGCAATTTCTTCTTTTGTCACTATGTTTTCAAAACGCCGTCTGCTGCAGAGGCGTCAGAAAGCGTCTATATGAGGGAAAGGGTTAAGTCTATATTTAGTAAGAACGATTAGGGTGCAGGACATACACTACTGACATATTCTACGAGAATGTCTGTTACATGTACTTGCGGTAATATTACTGCTATAGGTAAGGTTTGAATGTATGTGCAAATCGAATCCGAATTGGACACACAGTTAGACTGTTTCGTTTAGCTTTCAGTAATTAGTATATGCATACATTGTGTAATAATTGGCATAATTGGTATTCCGTGGTCAATTATAAGGAAGTGATTAAGAAATCTATCAAGTTCACCGTTATGTTCCAGCCAGCCTACTGTCTATAACAAAAAATGACTTATGTACGTATATATAAGTGAATATATATAGTATGTTGTCGTATGGGACTGGGGCCTTTATTTACAAAATAAAACGTCTACATTCTGTTTTCTACATAACATCAGAATTAGCTTAGTAAGGCAACTTGGCATGCAGTTCGATGGGCTTGCTGAGCCTTTTCTATGCTAATGTTTTAGATTTAAGGTACAGTATGGACGATGGACCTGTGTTTGTCATGTTACTATACCACATACATCACATGTATCAACTTTCGAGTCGTATCAAGTTTTAAAAAGGATCCCTCATTTAGACGCTTTCAGACGCCTTTGAAGCAGACGGCTTTTTGAAAACATAGTGACAAAAGAAGTAATTGCTAAAAACGAGCAATTTCTCCTTTTGCCGCAATGTTTTCCACTTTTAGTCATAGGATATCCATTCAATTATAGAGATTTTCTATTTTTTGACAAAATATGTTCAAAGTCGTCTGCTGCAGAATTGTCGTTTAAGGGAAAGGGTTAAATAAAAGACAATCTCTGATGCAGACGCCGTCTGGTGATAGTGCTTGCAGCCGGATTCCATTATAATGAGTGTGAAATAACGAGAGAAGACTCTTAAAACGAACAAGCTCTTCTTTTCGAATAATATTTTTATATTTTAATACTCTTTATGAAACGTGCATGCTTCCAAACTTCAGATCCTCAGGTACTCGGTTAAAGACAGCAAGGTAATGGTTAATCTCAACAAGGAATCCAATTTGTATAAATATTTACAGTAATTTACATGCTAAATACCTCGTATTATTACAATCTCGACGTGCAAACCTCATAATTATGAACATAAATCTCTATTTCAAATAAAGAGGTTTTGTTAGAAATAATAAGGTTGTTCTGGTGTAATGTTGGCTGTAGGTGGGTAATTAACTTGAAACGACACACAAAAAACACGGACCATTCGAAGAGGTTTTTTCAAACATAAACCGGGAATTTGACACGACCCACGAAAACATACGGACATTCGAAGAGGTGTTAAATAACTCTTTCAGCGCCAAAGGCATTATTCAGGTTTTTAGTTATCAAAATAGTCCTAAATTTAATTATATGAGAAATGTAGACGCCCGATTTTGAACATGGAGGAGTCTACTCTTAACAATTCGGCGCTGAAAGAGTTAAACATAAACCGGCAAAACATAAATCAGATGTATTACGTGTGCACTCATCATGTGTTAGTATAATTTTCGTACAATAATCACTTAGTGGTTTAATGACGATCATTAAATACACGTATATGTATTAGTCAATATTTTCGTTGAGTAATGCCGAGACTGCGCATGTCACAAAGCATAACATATCACCTTACATGTACCTGTGGATTGGTCATGCTAGAATTTATATCCCGATGACTCGAACATGCAGATGACACAAGCAGTGAATTTAAATTTTTCAGGTTGTTTTATAAATGTCTAAAATATCAGGATTTAAACAGGTACCGAGTTACATGAGAGGGGCTTTTTATAGGTTTTGTGTTAAAGACGTTGACATTAGAGTCCAAAGTTGTTATTTTGGTTTATGATCACTCCAGTAAACAAACTAGTATTGGGTATCCACCGAGTATAACCTGGCTCGACATTGTCACAAAAGCATCCAAGAAACCTGTTATACATACTATGTTTGAAACTGAACCAAATCAATAATTTAATAAAGGTGCGACTGTACGTATCACAGACACACTACTATTGGTTATCGGATCCTGGAACTCGACTCCTTTCTTTGGTCATAACCGTTTCCGAGGACTTCCATAATACTTACACGGCTAGATGCCGACCTCATATAATACTGATAAGACTTCGCTTTTCGCGAGGACAAAAGGGTCGGTTTTCGTGTAACCAGGTAAACCTAGTATAGTAGAGTATAGTAGAGTATTGTAGAGTATAGTAGAGTCGTGATTACAAAGGAACAAGGTTAACCCTTTCCAACCTGTATATTCATTTAGACGCATTTTACAGCAGACGACTTCAGAAAACATTTTGACAAAAAGGGGAAATTTATCATTTTGCCACTTTGTTTTCAACTATATGCATTAATTATACTTTTAATTTTAGAGATTGTCCATGTTTTAAAAGTCGTCTTAACTAGATTTGGTGTATGTGGGAAAGGGTTAAAATAATAATTTCCCTGTTATCAGTAACACGTGACGTCAAGGACCTGCAACTGTTCATTAACATCACGTACACCACACACGATATATAACAGATCGCGTGCTATCACGTCGTAAAGCCTGCATTGAAACGCGCACAGAATTCATACTGTCTCTAATACGAATCTCTCTATCTCTAAATTACTGGCAAAGAGAGCTTGTACATTGTTGTATCAATCCGGGCATTGCAATAGAGGTTAATGTTGCATTCAGTTCAATAAAGGCATCTGATCTTTGATATGATATGGTCAGGAATTTATCTTTATAAATGCACAACTATCATCCGACCGTGACTGTGCTCGGGTATATACTACGGTCATCGGAATGGGCATGGCTCGAGGGTCAAGATGCATTACATGTACATTTTTTTTTGCGAACGGACAACATTTATATTAATATGAAAATTTTGATCTATTTTGGAAACAATTTTTTGAACATTTGGTCAATAAGCCTTCGTCCTTGATCAGAGATTTGCTTATTTCGATACTGCTGCATCAAATCGAAAGTAAACATTTGAACAAAGCTCAACCAGGACCTTTAAAGATAATTTCCAGAACATAAACTATTCAGTGTATTGATGAAACTATCATTGTTCTTACAGGGTGACTATCTCAGTTTGGTCGAGAAGTGTATGAACTTTGCCTGTGAGTTGATGGATCTGTGTCGAGGTACCCAGGAAGTGGAGGCGGTACTTAGTGAGGGTAGCGACACCTCCGTAGAGAAGGGCAAACGGGATCCTTTAGCCAGGCTTAAAATGGCCATCAGATATCAGGAAAAAAAGGTATACCATAAAATATTCATTACTTCTGATATTTAATTATATATTACTTGAGAATATTGACATTACATTCACCTTTGTCCAAAGAAAGAAATGATATGTATACAATACAATACGATACAATACAATTTCTTTATTGCCCATAGTAAGCAGATATTGTGTTTTTATCAAATTTAGGAGTTGGTTTATAAAATAGCACGTAATGTTTAAAAATATCGTACATTTAAATGTCATTGATAATCTATGTACTAGTCTCGAGATAACTCGAATTTCTGATATCTCGAATATTTAGTTTAACTCGAACTATATTCCTGTAACATATCTGTATTTTATAAACAGCATATAAGCAGTTCTTATTGCTTAGACGAGTAATCAGAACTGCTTATTTGCCGTTTTCTTGGGCAATCATTTTCTATGATTTTTTAGCACTGACTTGCTTTGCATAATGAACACTAAAGTATAAATGAATTACGAATTAGAAAAAACTAATTAAAATTGACGAATAATACATACATTGAATTATGTCATCTCTTTGTCGTTAATACATCAATGTAATCGAAACGATGACAGAGCTTGTGACGTTAATAATATTGACGGGAAACTATGTAATCGAATAAACCATTAAATGTATACGATTAGTTTGGGGTATCAATTTGATTATTGAAGGAGTAAAAGTCTGTCTGACGTAAAACAGGACTGCACGGTATATTTAACACTTATCCTGCTGATTTACTGCAACTGTTCTCATTGCCTTTTATGGTGATGCCTTTCCTTGCCATTAGGAGTAGACTTCCTATTAAAATACCGTTGATATGTTGATCTACACGTTATACCGTTGACATGTTAATTTCTGTTTACGATCAACGATATATGTGAACCTCACATTGTCGTATATTTCACTCTTTCTTTCATAGTTCGTCGCTCATCCGAATTGCCAACAACATATGACCAGTATATGGTATGGATCTGAGATGGGCTTTCTACAGTCCTTTAACTGGTTACGGGAAAGCGTTTATGCAATTCTGTTTCTACCGGCGATTCCCTTCCTGTGTGCAGTGTATATTGTGTTTCCAAATTCGAAGGTATGTCTGTTACTGGTTTATAATGCGATGTATGGAGACTCTTTAATGATCATAGGCTGGTGTATATAGATAGACATTCACGAATGGACCTAAATCTATAGAATCATGTTTGCGGTTAACTGATTTTCACAATATGTTGGTACAAAATCCAGGATAAGATTGATATTGTTAGCTTGACTTGACAATAATCTGATCATGACGTGTGTACAAACCTAATGTCAGGCTAGATTCACCATTATCTCCCGAATATTACCAGCCATGATATAAACAGGAACATACGTAGCTCAGTGTGTGCTTAAACCCTTTCCAACATTTGTCAAATCTGAAGTAGACGACTCTGATTATAATCAAGCTAACATATTTGAAATTTCTAGAAAATGAAAATAAAATTATTGAGTTTAAAACATTGTGGCAAAAGTCTTCTGCTGTTGATGTGTCAAAATGCGTCTGTAAAACAAAGACGATGAGGTTAATGGCACAAATCATGACAGGTGATGGGATGTTAACCCTTTCCCTCATATAAACGCTTTCTGCCGCCTCTGCAGCAGACGGCTTTTTGAAAACATAGTGACACAAGAAGAAATTGCACACAACGTGCAATTTCTCCTTTTGCCACAATGTTTTCCACTTTTAGTCATAGGTTATCCGTTCAATTATGAAGATTTTCTATTTGTTGACGAAATAGATTCAAAGTCGTCTGCTGCAGAATTGTCGTATGAGGGAAAGGGTTAAACAATGTAGGAACCGATTAACATTGGAGAAAACAGAATCAGGATCGCAATGTAAAGTGATTCATCACTCTCTCCGAACAAACTAATTGTTTTTCTCTCCGATTTACTCAACAACAAGAATCTCAAGACAGGAAATAAATTTCCGTTATTTGCTTATATTAAAATAGCAGATAAACTTGAGCCGTTCCACGAGAAAACCAACAATTATGGTCTCGGCGTAATGTATCGACCCTGTTCAGCCTGCGCAGGCTAATCCGGACCGACTCATTCCGTCACAGGGGGATAGGTTTAGAGTAATGATTCTTGAAACAGAAAATCGAAAGGAGTCGAAAAGTGTCTGTCCGGGTTACTATGTGCGGCATGCTTAGGCTGATCCGGGTCGATACTTTACGCAGAGTCCACAATGTTGGTGTTCTCATTTGTTGGATCTCAACTACGATCTCTATACTATTTCGTCGAAATTCGTGTAAACGGAAGGAATTAAAATATTTTACTGACCGGACACTTATTTTTTTTCACAAGGGCTTAGTCCGCGGCGATTTGGGGTCTTATAGACTCTCCGCAATGTGAGCTTTTAAACGTCTAGTGTCGTATGTCTAGTCTGGCAGCAGTATTTGTGCTTTTTTTGTAAAAAGATGCAACTTGGTCACCCTAACACATAGACGGACAGTGAAGACTCCGACGAGACTGTTCGGAGATGCATTTAGACCCCAAACGCGGCTGACATACTTTTACGCTTAACACAGTATGTGACCTTTACGGTGACCTTTACGGCGACCTTTACGGTGACCTTTACATTTCAGCATAATAAAACGGTTACTAACTCCAGTACACATTATGCAAAATGACTGTGTGGTAACCATACCGACGATATTTATGACCCCTACCTTGACAGGTTTTTGTCATCCCTTTCCCACATACAACACATCTCCATCAGACGACATTAAAGACATTTAGTAACAAATATAGAAAATCTCTATAAATGAAAGTATGATTACTGAAGAAAGTTGACCATATTATAGCAAAAAAGAGAAATTGCTTGTTTGGAGCAATTTCTCCTTTTGCCACAATGTTTTCAAGAGACGTTTACTGCAGATACGTCAAATGCGTCTATAGGTGGGAAAGGGTTTTAATTTTATATTACTCTGTTGCTAGGTAACTTTTTGGGGGGAAAAGGGTACGAGTTTCTGTTACGAGGAAAACTTTGATTTTCTTACAATTCGCTATCAATAAATACTAAAACAACAACAACAACAACGGCGTTATAAGACCCGTCTACAGCCATCCTCATCTTCACTTAACTTTTCCATTGCTGATTTTCACAAAGTCGACTCTTCCATGTTGAAATTTAGACTACCCAATTTTTCGTTCAACAGAAAATTTGGTAAAATTTAATGTCTAAGTGGAAAACAATGCTGATTTCAGGAGAGACAGCTCGTTAAGAACTGTCTGACATGAATCTGCATTGTTTGCGAAAGCATGTTATTGCCTTTGGCATCGAAAGAGTTAAACTATTTCAATATTACCCTGGACACTCATGTAGCGATTATATATTTCAGCTGGGCTCTATAATGCGTTGTCCGGTGACGAAGTTTATCACTCACACTACATCCCATCTGTGTTTTCTCGTACTGTTAGCTGTTGCAACATTCCGTCTTTCAGAAAGTAATGTGTCCATAGCTTCTATAGAAGAATTCAAGGACGAGCAATATTCTCATTTATCAAGGTAAAACAACCCTTTTTATTTAACCTTACAGGAAAAAGTTAAAACCTATTTTTGATAACACCTTTCATTCTAAGCTTTGCAAATTGGTTGACATTTTCCAACATACAACAAATCTGCAAGAGACGATTTTGAAAACATTTAAAAAAATATATGAAAACCTCTATAATGGTAAGTATGAGTATTGAGTTTAGAGTTCAACACATTGAGACAAAAGGAGTAATTTTCTTGTGAGCAGTGTCCTCTTATGCCATATTTGTTTAAACGGCATCTGTTGCCGATGTGCAATTATGCATCTGCATTTGGGAAAGGTATAATGGAAGGTTTTTTAAAATATGGCCATTACAATAATTTACAAGATATTTGTGAGACGTTAGTGCATGGATATGTTTTTCCTGCTTTAATACATAACACAGAATTATTTCTATAGTGATGGGGTTTCAAATCTCCATGGAAATCAGAAATTGCTGCTTCTTAATATGGCAAATTGACATCGACATCCTTTCCAATTTAGTTAGCGAACATTAGTGTGAGGTCATAGAAACACAACTAAATCAGTCTTAACTCATGGCTTATGTTTTAATCTTTAACCCTTTTCCGCATACAACGAATTTGCAGTAGACGACATTGAAAACATCCATGCAAAAACATGGAACATCTCTATAATAAGAAGGTATACAGACTGTAAAATGTTATACACATTGTGACACAAGGAGAATTTGCTTGTTTGGAGTAATTTTACCTTGTGTCACAACGTTTTCAAAAGTCGTCTGCTGCAGAAAGCGTCAGTCCGTATGTCGGTAAAGGTTAAAGTAATAAACAAAAACTGAAATAATCTAACAACAAATCCTTTGTCTGGTCTGATGTTTGTCACTTCGGTTTTCATTATCCAAGCGTGATTCTAAGAATATGTACAGCCAAGAGCTAAAAACATTATGGCTTAATTAAGAGGGAAGGTGATCGATTTTACAATAAAACCTGCACAACGACCTGTTTTTATTCCATACCTGTAAAACCGTTAGTTATTTAAATAACACATTTTTAATTATTTCTTTCTCTTCCATGCCCATTTCATGTTTGGAACAATGTTCTTTCTTTGACGAGAGGCTCACTGGGTCGGGCTACAATACACGCAGTGTATACATCCACCGTTATACACGCACATGAGCACTTAAAGTATAGCATCAACAGGTTATTTAGGGATAAACTCTTGTTATCGAACAGTTTCTGGATAAGTTCCTTAACCTTTTGTATTTTTGGTATCCAATAATCAATACTGATCGTTCAATATAAAGATAGGAACCGCCGTAGTCGAGTCGTTATGCGTTTGGTGTTTGGAACCGGGCGTTCCGGGTTTATTCCCCATTCGCGACACGACGTTCATGGTTGAGTGCCCTTGGACAAGGCTCATTTCTTAGCCTAGTACAGGTTTGTTTACCCAGGGTTCATGAATAAGTGAACTGTCGTCGTGATATAACTAAAATAATGTTGAAAACGCGTAAACCCCAGTAATTAAAAATATAAATATATTATAAAAAAATAAAGATAATTTCAGGGTTTGACCAATATTAGCAATTCGTTATTAGCCCCTTCCCTCATCATAAGCAATTACTCCTTATACCACAGTGTTTATGAAATTCGTTTGGTGCTGATGCGTGAAAATGTGTTTATATGTGGGAAAGGGTGAATCATTCCTCTATAATGATGTGCGGACATTGACTGATATAGTTCGCATATTGAATGGCGAAAGCAATAATTGGACACTGTTACCAATACTTTCACTGTTATCAATACTTTCACTGTTATCAATACTTTCACTTGTTAATACTTTCAATGTTAATACTTTTCACTGTTAATACTTTCACTGTTAATACTTTCACTGTTATCGGTACTTTCACTGTTAATACTTTCACTGTTATCAATACTTTCACTGTTATCAATCTTAATTAAACAAATTAATTGAGAAATATTTCACTTTTATCAAACCAACAGACAGGATTACCTCACGAAGACCGTATCCACCAATCCTGCTACATTCATACTTATTCTGAATTCACAAAGAGCACGATTATTTGACAGTGATTGCACTTTTAGCTAATAAGCATTCGCTCTAGATGTTAAACCGAAAGTTTTGACAAGGTCACCGTTGGATATGTAGGTTTTTACATACTAATATATGTAAAACTCAAATATACAATTTATTTTTTCTAATCAGAGAAGAGAAGATAGAAAGTCTGTTAAAAGAAACCCTTCGACCAGCAAGCACCTTACTGACCCATGTACAGATTTGTATAGTCTTCTGGATATTAGGTAAGCGATTAAACACTGTTGATTATTACAACTCGTAAATATAACCCTGTGCACAAAGACGCCACTGTACGCCTCCATGTTATACATAAACGTAACTGTTATAGCAATATCATCTACAGGTGTTGAACCACTGCTTCCACTCTCTCAATCTTTATGAAATGCTAATGCAATGGTTCCTTTATCTACATCTAACTCATTAATTGATGTGCTAACTTTCGGAAAGACAAATACAAACCAGGTATCAGTATTTTATACTTTGTGTACATTTCGATGCATATGCCGCTCACGATATAGATATATGAGCCCCGCAAGAAAACCAACATTGTGAACTCTGCGTAAAGCATCGACCCGGATCAGACTAAGTATGCCGCGCAGGCTTACCCGGATAGACACTGTTCGCCTGATGTGGATTTTCTGTTTCAGGAATCATTACTCTATCCCCCTGAGACGGAATGTATGCTCGGATCAGTCTGCGCGGATTGCGCAGGCTAATTTGGATCGATAGATTACGCAGAGGCCATAATGTTGGTTTTCTCGCGGGATGGCTCACATTATTGCTTTGCACATAAAAGAAAATCCCATCCCTTATTTTATCTAGGCTTTGCCAACGAAGACATTTTATTTAAACGTTTTCCGAGCGTAACTTAATTCCATTATTTCGTTTTGTTGTTTCCTTCTTTAGCGAGCGAAAGAACACCAATACGTCTTACCCAATGTAGAATAACTTATTCACGACTGATGCTACAGTTAAGAAATTACAGTCAAGTTTGTAATACATTTAAACCCGTTATATTGTATAACTTATAGCCTACACACTCATACTCAAACAGTTAACCCTTTCCCTCATACGACAATTCTGCAGCAGACGACTTTGAACGTATTTTGTCAAAACATAGAAAAACTCCATAATTGAATGGATAACCTATGACAAAAAGTGAAAAACATTGTGGCAAAAGGAGAAATTGCACGTTTTGTGCAATTTCTTCTTTTGTCACTATGTTTTCAAAAGGCCGTCTGCTGCAGAGGCGTCAGAAAGCGTCTATATGAGGGAAAGGGTTAAACAGACAACCTAGGTACTTATTCTCTGTTAGACTTTCAAGATTGATGTCGGAAATAGTTATACTTCATACTGCTTAAAGTGCATACGTACTAGATAATGCATACGCTATCATAAGAAGCAGTGACGTAAATGCACCAGGCTTGTCTTACGTTTATTTTGATGTATTACCAGTAGCAAGGTCATAAACAAATCATGCCTTTGGTTTGTCTTACAATGTTCATGATACCACTACATACATCAAATAGCGTAGTAAGTTTTAATTGCTTGTGTAATAAAAACACAATCATTTCTCGTCTAAATATCGTTTCTTTAATTGATTGTGCTCCATTACAATCTATTTAATAAAACTCGATCACTCTCCCTGTAATTTACGGAGAATGTTTGGAATACCTTCCATTCTTTGTTAACAACATTTTAATTATGCACACTTGTAAATGCATGTTCCACTTTTTCACAAATAAGTGTGGAACTTAACCCTTATCCCACATTTATCAAATCTGCAGCAGGCGACTTTTGCAAACATCTAGAACGTTCGTGAACAATCTCTTTAAATGAAAGCTTAATAATTGAATATAATCGAAAAAATTATAGAAAAGGGAAAACTTGCTCATGTATGCACTATCTCATTGTTTTCAGAATGTTTGCGAAAGTCTTATGCTACTGCATCGCATTTTATTATGGGAAATAGTTAATATAATATGTCCGCTACTTAAATATTATATGTACCTTTAAAAACAGTATTTAAAAATGTCAGCTACTTTTATGTTATATTTGCTCGTTTAAAACAGTATTTAATATGTCAGCTACTTTTATGTTATATTTGCTTGTTTAAAACAGTATTTAATATGTCAGCTATTTCGATGTAATATTTACTTGTTTAAAACAGTATTTGATTTGTCAGCTACTTTGATGTAATATTTTCTTGTTTAAAACAGTATTTAATATGTCAGCTACTTTGATGTAATATTTACTTGTTTAAAACAGTATTTAATATGTCAGCTACTTTGATGTAATATTTGCTTGTTTAAAATAGTATTTAATATATCAGCTACTTTGATGTAATATCTACTTGTTTAAAACAGTATTTGATATGTCAGCTACTTTGATGTAATATCTACTTGTTTAAAACAGTTTTTAATATATCAGCTACTTTGATGTAATATCTACTCGTTTAAAACAGTATTTGATATGTCAGCTACTTTGATGTCATATCTACTTGTATAAAACAGTATTTAATATATCAGCTACTTTGATGTAATATTTGCTTGTTTAAAACAGTATTTGATATGTCCGCTACTTTGATGTAATATCTACTTGTTTAAAACAGTATTTGATATATCAGCTCCTTTGATGTAATATCTACTCGTTTAAAACAGTCTTTAATATATCAGCTACTTTGATGTAATATCTACTTGTTTAAAACAGTTTTTAATATATCAGCTACTTTGATGTAATATTTGCTTGTTTAAAACAGTATTTGATGTAATATCTACTTTGATGTAATATCTACTTGTTTAAAACAGTATTTGATATATCAGCTACTTTGATGTAATATCTACTTGTTTAAAACAGTTTTTAATATATCAGCTACTTTGATGTAATATCTACTCGTTTAAAACAGTATTTGATATGTCAGCTACTTTGATGTAATATCTACTTGTTTAAAACAGTTTTTAATATATCAGCTACTTTGATGTAATATTTGCTTGTTTAAAACAGTATTTGATATGTCAGCTACTTTGATGTAATATCTACTTGTTTAAAACAGTATTTGATATGTCAGCTACTTTTTATCAAATTACGGGAAAGCGCGTGTCGATCTTGTTGATTGCTTGCTGCTTAAATACGAAACTGATTTTCTAATCACGTGACTTGTCTCATATTAATCAATTGAGCCGTCCCACGAGAAAACCAACATGGCGGACTCTGCGTAAAGTACCGACCCGGATCAGCCTAAGCATGCCACACAGGCCTATCTGAATAGACACTTTTAGCCTCCTGTGGATTTTCTGTTTCAGGAATAACTACTGTATACATATATCCCCCTAAGACGGAATGTGTCGGCCGGATCAGTCTGCGCGCACAGCGCAGGCTGATCTGGTCGATACATTACGCAGATGTCTATCGCTGCAGCATCTTATGTAGGCCGTCCCGCGAGAAAAACCAACATTGTGGACTCTGCGTAAAGCATCGACCCGGATCAGCCTAAGCATGCCACACAGGCCTATCTGAAAAGACACTTTTAGCCTCCTGTGGATTTTCTGTTTCAGGAATAACTACTGTATACATATATCCCCCTAAGACGGAATGTGTCGGCCGGATCAGTCTGCGCGCACAGCGCAGGCTGATCTGGTCGATACATTACGCAGATGTCTATCGCTGCAGCATCTTATGTAGGCCGTCCTGCGAGAAAACCAACATTGTGGACTCTGCGTAAAGCATCGACCCGGATCAGCCTAAGCATGCCGCGCAGGCTAAACCGGACAAACACTTTTCGCCTCCTGTGGATTTTCTGTTTCAGGAATCATTACTCTATACCTCTATCCCCTGAGACGGATTGTGTCGGCACGGATCAGCCTGCTCGGACTGCGCAGGCTGATCTTGGTCGATACATTACGCAGAGGCCATAATGTCTCAAGTTTCATCGGTAGTTCAGTCATTCAACGTCAACGACAATACAGATTCCTTCTTTCACCGGTGTCTAAGCACTACGTTATAGCTATGTGCTAATTGCCTTTACAAACCCAATCTTGCTACCGCGATCTGTGCTATAACCTCTGATGCTTTATCGGTCAAGAATTACAATGTCGGACATGAAATGAAATATTTACAAGAACCGAAGTGGCATGATTATTTCAGAGTTCCAGTCAATCAAATGACCAGCGTCCCTGTTGATTACACCTTGTCAATTTCTACATGTCATGTTTGTATCCCTTCAACTCTATGTTACTGTTTGAGCAGGTCGTGTACTTGAATTAAAAAGATAAGTTGCTACGTTGCATTTTCCCTCTCGCTTTATACAATAAGCAAACGGTCAACAGGCTCCCCCTCCTCCGCGCCTACAATTCCCTCCCACCCACGAGAAACGTATATATGTGTTGCGGGTGAAATTATTTTGAGAAAGTCTTTCTTTACGTTTAAAGCACAGGGAGGGATACAATCATTCTCTCGGGAGATGACCTTCATGTCGTAAAGTCAAGGTTAAGGCTCCTGAGCAAATATACAGCGGTATAGCGTAGTTCCAATGAGTGTTCTCTTACATTAATACGGCATCATAAAATAAAGTAATTTATTCTCATATCTGAGACTCTATGAACAACGAACATATATTAGTTTCGCAAGTCAATGACACTAGGTCCACTGTTTACATAATCTATTCTACTGTATCGATGTTCAACCAGCTACAATGTTAGAGCATCACGATTGTACCTTCCTAGCACTTTATATACACGGAAATCAAAGACGCAGGCACACTGTAAGCATTTACAACGCTACCCCTGTTCGTGTAATAAGGATGCAATACACGGTTTCTTCAAACTTATTGGTTCTGCATTGATGCACTTGAAAGACATGTATTGTAAGATAAAACTGCAGTTAACTCATTTTACCTGTGTTAGCCCTGTGAGATGATAAAAGCCTTTCTAAGTTTTCAAAAGCATTTTCCTGTTATAGAGACCATCAAACAGTTCGTGCAATGAGTGGTTATAAACAAGAAAGCGCGCCATTACAACTTCGTATGGGTTAATGCAACGTAGACGTACATACGACTGGGAACACTTTAACGTTTATCTGTTTTGGAGTTTATCATTATTTATTTCTTCAAGGAAAACTGCAAATGCATACATTTGAAATTTAAGGATCAGGGGCGTAGCTCCCTTTAGGCACTGTAGGCACGTGCCTACACATTGATTATTGCCAAGCTACGCCCCTGAGGATTGTCGACAGACTGCCAGCCATACCGTTAAGCTTACTCGTTCATGCTGTTAAGAAAACCTAGGCAGGGGCGTAGCTTTGCAATAATCAATATGTAGGCCTTCTCGTGAGAAAAATCAACATTGTGGACTCTGCGTAAAGTATCGAACCGGATCAGCCTAAGCATGCGACTCAGGCCTACCCGGATAGACACTTTTCTTCTCCTGTGGATTTTCTGTTTCAGGAATAACTACTCTATACCTCTATCCCCCTAAGACGGAATGTGTCGGCCAGGTCAGTCTGCGCGGACAGCGCATGCTGATCTGGTCGATACATTACGCAGATGTCTATCACCGCACCTGCATTTTGGGGGCATTTTGAGAACAAATGTGTAGGCACGTGCCTACAGTGCCTAAAGGGAGCTACGCTCCTGCTAGGAACCGTACACACTTAAGATAATCTCTCTTCCTTAGTTAAAACTCATTTATTTCACATCGATTGCGTAACAAGCTTTAGGCTTATTTTAATCACGCTTGATGTCTGCTTCCTGGAGACATAACCAGAACTCGCGCCAACTGTGTTGGAAATCCAAAAGGCCGAACCCACTCACTACGGGATTCGAACCCGGGACCGTTGATAGTCCGTGAAGTGGGTAGAGTGTTCGCCTCGGGGAGAGGAGTATCAGGGTTCGATCCTGGTCGAGTCGTTCATGCGTCTTTAACCCTTTCAGCGCCGAATTGTTTAAAGTAGACTCTTCCATGTTCAAACTCGGCCGAAACTATTTTCATGTTATAGGATCTTTGGAATATTTTTTATAGCTCACAGCCAAACAATGCAGATTTCAGGTGAGACAGCTCGTTACGAGCTGACTCACCTGAATCTGCATTTTTTGCAAAAAAAGCTCAATATTGCCTTTGGCGCTGAAAGAGTTAAAATGGACTAATTTACCACCATCCTTGGCGCTCCAGGTTACTGGGATAACATTACGACTGATCCATATTAATACATGTATACTACCGGGAGTTCTGATAATCAAGTGAATCACTATTGAAAGAGACGTAAAACGCAATTCAAACAAACAAACAAACAAACAAACAAACACGCAGTTAACTGCATTCTGCCCCTTTTTCTTGATTTACCTGGTCAATCCCTCAGATATAAAACATATTCATGGAATTTATGTAATGGGTTGTAGATCTATGTTAAGGGTTGCATGTAGATCGATATGTCTGTATTAACGTCTAATAAGCCATTTACCTATGACCGTATTGCACTCTTTGAAACGAATTCTTGCGAAGAAGAAAATCCCAGGAATTTTGTAGATTAAATCTTCTAGTCAGGACTAGTGGTGAAAAGTATGGGAAGCATCCTCACATTTTAAGCAGACTAAAGATTAGATGTTAGATAACCTAAAGAACATACATCACTGACATTTAACAATCTGTCGATAAGGACACCAACAAACATGTTAACTGTTTAGATATATATCTATTAAACCATTTAACCATTCCCTGATAGATGTCACGTGACACCAGTTCAATGTTTAGATATCTATCAATTCAACAATTTAACCCTTTCTTTGACAGATGATGTCACTAATGTACTGTTTAGATATCTACCAATTAAACAATTTAACCCCTTCCATTATGGATGTAACCAGTTGACTGTTTAGATTTAACCCTTTCTCTGATAGATGTTGTCACAAGTTGAATGGTTAGATACACATGTATATCAATTAAACAATTTAATCCTTTGTCACAAGTTGAATGTTTAGATATACATGTATATCAATGAAACAATTTTACATTTTTTCCCATAGAGACAAGTTTTACTTTTCTGCAGCAAACTTTTATTGAAAACATTTCGGGAAAGGAGAAATTGCTCGACACAAGTTTTTAACCCCACAATGTTTTCAAAAGTTTCTTAAAATCAACGTCAAGATTTTCCAAGAGTAACACTATTTTCCGTAAGGAGGCGACTGCAGACATATTATTATAGGTACCCGGATGACCAATAAATATTCAGATATTACACCATTTCTTTACGTCGTGTCGAAAATGAGACGATTATTGACATATCATAATTTTATTCAGGCAAGTCGGCACATAAGTACCATTGGCCATTTACAAGTATATACACTGAAGAATATGGCCCAATGACGTAAAATACATTACATGTACATGATTTATATACACGAATACAAATAAATCAATTATAATATTTCAGATAAGTACTATTATGTTTAGATAACCAAGAATCATTGTTAATGAATAACATTGGCAAATGATTCTTAGTTATTACTAAACACCATATTTTGATTAATACAATATTCTCTTTACTCAGACGCTTTTGAAATATAATTTGCAATATTCATTTGAACTTTTTTACTTTTTAAAGATAATAAGTTAATAAAATCACTTCTTATTTTAGGTCTACTGTGGATAGAATGTAAACAGATATATTGCTCAGGGGGGATATCCTACTTTACCGACTACTACAACTTCATGGACTACAGCGTGCTCTCCATGTATTTAGCGTCCTACGTCCTGAGGTTCTTCACTGAATACATGGTGTCGGAAGCCGATAGGTAAGCTTACAGCGAACACCTTTCATACCATGTAAATATTACACTCGCCCAAAGTGTAAGTATTTATAGAAATAACATAGACACCCATAAATGATTAATTTTACATCGATTGCGAAACAAATGTTTAGCTTATATTAATCACGCTCGATGTCTGCTTCCTGGAGGACGCGCCAACTGTGTGGGAAAATCCCAAATGCAGAATCCGCAAATCACACACGGGATTCGAACCCGGGACCTTTGGTACGAGAGGCCGACGCTCTACCACTCCATCACTGTTTGTCCTTATTTTCACTTCATTTGGATAGAGAAGAAAACATTATGAGAACAGGAAAATTATCATTTATTCAGAAATAGTCTCCTATACGCTCGATACATATGATTTAACGCCTCCGCTTGAGATGATATTTTGAAAAACATTATGATAAAGAAGACATTTTCTCTTGGTGTCTTCTCATTTTTCCATGATGTTTTCTGTCCGGTTTTAAAATGTTTCATCGTACAGGTCTAATTGAGAACAAACACACAACGTATTAACCATTTTCCCTCAAATAGACGCTTTCTGACGCATCTGCAGCAGACGGCTTTTTGAAAACATAGTGACAAAAGAAGAAATTGCTCAAAACGAGCAATTTCTCCTTTTGCCACAATGTTTTCCACTTTTAGTCATAGGTTATCCATTCAATCATAGATATTTTCTATTTGTTAACAAGATATGCTGAAAGTCGTCTACTTTAGAATTTTCGTATGAGGGAAAGGGTTAAAATAAGACGTGACATTCCGTGGTCATCTAGAGACCCATAAACATGATTTTGTTCAACTGCATTCCGTTAATATTTATTGATTTTGACCTTTAATGCACTCTCACAAATAAACGCCATTTTACGCATCTGCAGCAGATGCATTTTGAACACTTTGTTCCAAAAGGTTAAATTGTTCATCATGAGCCATTTATTTAATTATTACATTTGCATGTAAAGATCCTTTACATAATCCTGCATACATGTTTTTAAAATCGTTTACTGAAGAAGTGTTTTACTTTGTTGAACGTTCAATATAAAGCACGCACGAGCTATGGCTTTGGGTATCCATTGGACATCTGACCAACAGTGTTTCACGATTTGCTTTCAACATAATGCATGTTCTTTTTTTAAACCCTGTTTTCTGTCATGATCATTTATAATCGTCTGTTTATACTACACTCGGAGAAGTTATGGTGTTATGGAAAAGATACTTGCTAAGACAAAAAGGGGGATTGACTTGTGGATAAAAGAGTAATTACTTCTTTTAAGCAAGTTCTCCACACTCGTTTCCAATGTCGTCTGCTGCAGAGGCGTCTGGAGCAGAATATGTCGATACTAATTCGAATTGGACTTTCTCGAGCTAATGTTTTACTGAATTCAAACCATTTAAACATTATTATGAAATAAGTATAATTTTAATTTCAGAATGGTTCACGGCACTTCTCAAGCTAAGGGTCTCCTGTATAGTGGGAACTATTCCGAGTTTAGCATGTTTATAAAGAACATCAAAGATAACTACTATATGGAAGCTTGTAAGTTGTTATATTCATCCACATGGTATACTTAAAGACGCTTAGTATCATATGTTATGTTTGTAAAGTCTTCTGGCGTTAACATAGCACCATTTAAAACCAGACATAAGATTCGCTGCAGTAGCCAAAGTGCATATAGATCTGATGATTGCCTTTAACAGGTCGTCTCAGAATGACCTTTGCGTCAGCCAATCAAAGTGTCGCCTGTACAACCGTTAGGTATTGACAGGAGAGACAATCCGTATACACAAACGAGATAGAGAAGGGTGATTGCCGAGTGTTCCGATTACATATAGCTTATTTGAATTAAAATGTGTAGGCCGTCTCGTGAGAAAATCAACATTGTGGACTCTGCGTAAAGTATCGACAGGATCAGCCTAAGCATGCCACACAGGCGTACCCGGATATACACTTTTCGCCTCCTGTGGATTTTCTATTTCAGGAATCACTACTCTATCTATCTCCTCGTAGACAGAATGTGTCGGCCGGATCAGTCAGGCTGATCTGGTCGATACATTACGCAGATGTGTATCGCCGCAGCTGCATTTTGTGGCATTTTTAGAAATGTGTAGGCACGTGCCTACAGTGCCTAAAGGGAGCAACGCCCCTGTATATACCAGGCATGGACTGCAAACTGGTGAAAAGATAAGAAGTAGTGTGATCTCAGTCTATGTCGGTGTTAAAATGTGTAAGGTCGACTCACCAATGATCCCTAATAAACAAAAACAACAAAGAGAAAAGACGGGTCTCGTGTGGCTTGGTTCTTTAAATTTGCAAGCAAGTGTTGTTTCTGCATTGATCTAACATTTGAATACCACACAATGGTGTTCGATAGAAGTAGCAGAAACAAACAGAGAGCAGGTTTTCACCCCTGTCCCGTTGAAATCATGTTAATGTGTTACCTGGTGTTTAAGTGTGGTCTACGTCAAACATCTGAGGAACAGAGATGTACAATCTGGAATAGTATAAGTATAGTTGAGACAGTGCATGAGAAAAGGTACAAGTTGGCATTTCTGTACAGTGTAAGTATACTTTTAGAGTTAACAACTGGTTAGAAAAGACGAAAATGCTCGAGAAGGGCAAATCCTCTTTCCCCCCTCCAGTCATTTTTCCCGTTCTTTTTACAGCTCGTTTTAAGTGGAAAAAAGACGACCCGGAGATAGTATCCGATGTGCTATTTGCCATTGCTAATGTGATAAGTTTTGCTAGAACAACCTACCTCATGCCAGCGTTTGAAGTGTTGGGACCGTTACAAATATCACTAGGACGTATGATAGGGGACATAACTCGTTTTATGGTGCTCTTCACATTGGTGAGTAAATTTCCGTGTGGTGCGTGACAGGGTTCTTCTTGTTGCATATGACTTTCAACGTAGGAATATTGCCCTTGTGGTTTGTTATCAGTTCATCCATTCCTGATGTCTTGCCATTGTTTAATAGACTCTTTATTGAATATATTTTAATAATGTGTTGACTTTAACGCGAACAGTGATGAGCTGATCTGCATTGGTCGTAAATGTCCGAATGCCAATTTGCCTGCGTCGAGGCTCATATGCAAAACATCAGGATAAGTCCAAGTCTGACAATTCCTACTGTCTGACCAGAACTCACAATACGATAGCATGTACTCTAAATGATCAAACTGTCACTTCTGATCATTGCTGGCCGTTTATGGCCTTCGTACATATGGATGTGTACGATCAACTTGTTCTTATTAACTCAATTCAATTCAATTTAATATTCAATTTAATATATTTTATTGCATAAAACAACAAACAGTATGTTTATAGCAAATAAAGAAATTAAAAAATATACAAACGGAGAAATGGATTTTTAAGAAGAATTTGTAATAATTTAACAATGTAAGTGTTCATGATAAAACCGATCTATTCTAGAAGTAGCATGTGAATCTTTTGATAAGACTTTGATAGTCTAACGGTTATGAAAGCTAGACCATCACATAATTAGGTGTAATAATCTAGCCTTGCTACTGTTCTCTATGTGTCATTGCAACGAATACGTATTTAGATAAACTATTTAAAACTTCTGTAGAATTTGAAGACATTAATGCAGAAAATTTAAGTATACTTGGCCAATGACAACTATAATAACTTTTTTAATATTTCTAGCGTATTTCATTATATTTGGGACACACTAATAAGAAATAATATTCTGATTCAATGACCCACTAGTAGAGTTGTTAGACTATACGCGAAGTGGATATGCAGGTTTGAATTCCATACTAAAACATTGACGATGATGGTAACGAAGATTCACTTGTTTCGGAAGCCCAGTGTTTCCTTATTAAACCTTTCCCACATACAGCAAATCTGCAGCAGACGACTTTGAAGCCATTTAGTAAAACATTTGGAAAATCTATATAAAAGGTTGAATTACTGAAAATAGTTGAAAACATTGTGGCAAATAGAGAAATTTCTCGTTTTGAGAAATTTCTTCTTTTGTCGCAGTGTTTTCAAAAGTCGTCTGCTTCAGAGGCGTTAGAAAGCGTCTGTATGTGTGAAAGGGTTAAACAATGATTTCAAAAGTCATCTGCTGCAAAGGCGTCTTGGATTTCTCCGTCAGATAAAGTGTTTAGTTATATTACAAATTCACTAAGGACACTCATGACCTTCATATGTTACGTGCGAATGGAGATTAAATTTGTTTCCAAAACTAACACGCGTAATGTTCTTTGATATGTCTCAAGAAAAGTTTAATTAAATTTTATTTTGTAAGAGTTATGGGTATAGTTGATGGAAAAAGAGATATTGCCGTCTTGTTATATTATATTTTACTTTTAAATAATGTTTTTTTGTTATTGGCTTTTCAATCTATGTTTCCTTATCAAAACGTTGTGCAAGTGATTCAGCACAAGTTGTTCAGTTTCAATCATACATGAAACTGCAGATGACTTTGAAAATATATAGATAAATACCGAGATTCTCCATAAATGTAAAAATAATTTTGATAAAAGTCCAAAACAATGTTACATTCTGGGCACTTTCTCCTTGTGTGGTTTCAACGTGCCTGCAGGTAGGAAAGGATTAAAAGAAGATTTATGTAGAATCCTTAATTGATCAATTTACATATTCATGTGTAGTCCTCTTTAATGATAAACTGAATCAGAAACTTTAAGTGACATAGCAATGAACACCAGATTCGATCCCACTCGTGGCTATCAGGGTGGAGTACCTTTCTTTGGAAAGTCCGATGTTCTCGCTTAGCATTGGTATGAACACAACTTAGTGAAATGCTGCCGTGACGAACTGTCGGAAACGACGAAAAAAAACAAAAAAACACCCAGTAAATCAAAATCATGTTCAACTAAAAAAAAGATGTTGTGAGTTTGATCCACCTGTTCTACGATCGTTATAGCCAGTTCCATCATACTAATGACCTAACTAACTTATACGACGGTAACGAACTGCCAGAGAGAATTTGTGTTTCGAGAAAGCATATTGTGCACGGGTATAAGAGCTGACCGCCCTAATTTGTCTAATTAATGTTGAAACAGCGTTACCAATTGCTACATACATGTACAACGCACATTCTCATCAGTTGACTATTACAATAATATTGGCAAAAAAAGGAAACAAAGAATAGAGCTGAAAAACATTTTGGGAAACGGAGAATTTGTCCACTTTGAGAACTGCAGACGCAGCATGTTGAATCTGATAAACTGTAAATCAATGTTAACTAGGGAAATGCTGGCTGTTTTCTTCACTGCAGTGATCGAATATGACAACACTCAGTCGATATACATCATTCGAGTAATAAATGAGTTTGCAAGGACAAAATCCCCTCGCCTTTCAATCAGGAAGTCGGATCATTTGAAGATAAAACACATGTCCTTATCACCGGGGTATTAATATCGTACCAACACGCAAGAAATTAATCATGATGAAGTCTGATGCAGTCTGATGATCGTACTTTTAGTAAGATGCCATTGCCTTATGTATTTTAACTTGTGGAGGCGTACAGAAAACCGAGCTATATCGTGAAGACTGGCGATATTCTCATTATATAAATGAGCCGTTCCACGAGAAAACCAACATTATGGACTCTGCGTAAAGTGTCGACCCGGATCAGCCTAAGAATGCCACGCAGGCTAACCCGGATAGACACTTTTCGCCTCCTGTGGATTTTCTGTTTCAGGAATCACTACTCTATACATCTTTCCCCCTAAGACGGAATGTGTCGGCCGGATCAGTCTGCGCGGACAGCGCAGGCTGATCTGGTCGATACATTACGCAGATGATATGAGCCGTACCGCGAGAAAACCAACATTATGGACTCTGCGTAAAGTGTCGACCCGGATCAGCCTAAGAATGCCACGCAGGCTAACCCGGACAGACATTTTTCGCTTCCTGTAGATTTTCTGTTTCAGGCATCATTACTCTATACCTCTATCCCCATGAGACGGAATGTGTCGGCCTGGATTAGCCTGTGAGGACTGCGCAGGATGATCTGGATCGATGTTGGTTCTCTCCTGGAACGGCTGAAATAGTTTTGATTAAATGGCGATGTTGAGATTTCTTTCAAACAATACAGAATCAGTTGAGTCGGCTCATAACGAGCTGTCTCGCTTGAAATCAGCATTGTGTGCCTATTAGTTATAACAAGATTCCCAAACTCTGATTATATGAACAATGTAGTAAGGAAGGACGAGTCTACTTTAAGGAAATTCTGCGCTGAAAAGTTAACGCTTTCATGGTATAGACGGCTTTAAACCCTTTTCCACATCTAGACACGTTTTGACGCATCTGAAGCAGAATTTTTTTGAAAACAAAGTGGTAAAAGGAAAAATTGCACAATATAAGCAATTTCTCCACTTGCCACATTGTTTTCAATTTTAATCAATCATTTTGTTTTCATTTGTAGAGAGTTTTCATAACTTTACCAAGATGTTTTCAAAAGCAGTCTGCTGCAGATTTGTCATTTATGGAAAAGGATTAAAACCACTACAGATAACACATCTACATCCCTAAACTTTCCTCATTCACTGACAAAGGGGCATTGGTTTTGTTCGTTTAGCCCTATCTTGTTCGTGTCATTAAAACACACCTAAATCCTCAGACCTTCCTCATTCACTGGCAAAGAGGCATTGGTTTTGTTCGTTTATCCATATCATGTTAGTGTCATTAAAACACAGCTAAATCCCCAAACGTTCCTAATTCATTAGCAAGGGGGCATTGGTTTTGTTCGTTTAGCCATATCATGTTAGTGTCATTATAACACAACTAAATCCCCAAACGTTCCCAATTCACTGACAAAGGGGCATTTTTTTTGTTCGTTTAGCCCTATCATGTAAGTGTCATTAAAACACATCTAAATCCTCAGACATTCCTCATTCACTGACAAAGGAGCATTGGTTTTGTTCGTTTAGCCATATCATGTTAGTGTCATTAAAACACATCTAAATCCTCAGACATTCCTTATTCTCTGGCAAAGGGGCATTGGTTTTGTTCGTTTAGCCCTATCATGTTAGTGTCATTACACCACATCTAAATCCCCAAACGTTCCTAATTCATTAGCAAAGGGGCATTGGTTTTGTTCGTTTAGCCCTATCATGTTAGTGTCATTACACCACATCTTAATCCCCAAACGTTCCTAATTCATTAGCAAAGGGGCATTGGTTTTGTTCGTTTAGCCCTATCATGTTAGTGTCATTACACCACATCTTAATCCCCAAACGTTCCTAATTCATTAGCAAAGGGGCATTGGTTTTGTTCTTTCAGCCCTATCATGTTAGTGTCATTACACCACATCTATATCCCCAAACGTTCCTAATTCATTAGCAAAGGGGCATTGGTTCTGTTCACATAACCTTATCATGTTAGTGTCATTATAACACATCAAAATCCCCAGATGTTCCTGATATATTGGCAAAGGGGCATTTGTTTTGTTCGTTTAGCCCTATCATGTTAGTGTCATTAAAACACATATACATCCCCAAACTGTCCTCATTCACTGACAAAGGGGCATTGGTTTTGTTCGTTTATCCATATCATGTTAGTGTCATTAAAACACATCTAAATCCTCAGACATTCGTCATTCTCTGGCAAAGGGGCATTGGTTTTGTTCATTTAGCCCTATCATGTTAGTGTCATTACACCACATCTAAATCCCCAAACGTTCCTAATTCATTAGCAAAGGGGCATTGGTTTTGTTCGTATAGCCATATCATGTTCGTATCATCATATCACATCTAAATCTCCGAACTTTCCTCATTCACTGGTAAAGCACCGTCGGACACCCACGGTTGTTGACTCCACTATGCTCCAACATCACCCGTTGGTTTCTTCACTGTCGTTTCGCCGTTTAGATATAATATTATAGAATATTCATGAACCAATCGAAATGACGCTTACATTTCCGATACTCTCCTACGTGGAGACGCGTATAACTACGACGGATCTGATTAGCTGTTTGGCGCATTACGACATTGTGCTTCATCCAATCAGAACCAATATTGACTATCTGTCAAATCGGCGGAACGGAAGTGAAAAATCCCACGGGTGATGTTGGAGCATAGCGGAGTCAACAACCTAGGGTGTCTGACGACGTGGTACAGGGGTATTGGTTATGTTCGTTTAACCCTATCGTGTTAGTGTAATCATAACACATCTAAATCCCCAAACTTTCCTCATTTACCGTCAATGGGGTATTGGTTTTGTTCATTTAACCATATAATGTTAGTGTCATTATAACGCATCTAACTCCTCAGAATACTGTATTGTGAACATGAAATGATCGAGGACTCGAAACGCATCATTCGGTCCACTGCACTCGAAGACTATGTAATAACAACACCTTGAGGACTCACAAAGTTCCCTGTCTACGATTATATCGAGTGTACCTGTCTACCATTAAACCGAGTGTACCTGTCCACCATTATATCGAGTGTATTGGACCAAATGTTGTCCTTATAAAATTAATATTAACAATAAACGCATCATATATTTGAACGTATTTCCTCTAGGTATTGTTTTCCTTCATGGTGGGCCTACACAACCTGTATTGGTATTACGGTACACAGCGTATCAAGATGACGATGAACGGAGTCACAGTGAACGTGTTCGCCGCACAGGCATTCCAAGGGTAAGTTTGCTTTTCATTATATCTTTACTTTCTCCGATCATCGAAGATAGTACGAATACAAAGAACAATACACAGCAGACAGACAAAGTTGACACGAACATTGAACAAAGGTGACACCAATATTGAACAAAGGTGACACCAACATTGAACAAAGGTGACATCAATATTGAACAAAGGTGACACCAATATTGAACAAAGGTGACACCAATATTGAACAAAGGTGACACCAATATTGAACAAAGGTGACACCAATATTGAACAAAGGTGACACGAATATTGAACAAAGGTGACACCAATATGGAACAAAGGTGACACCAATATTGAACAAAGGTGACACCAATATTGAACAAAGGTGACACCAATATTGAACATTAAACATATTTACACAAACATTATTCATTATGTAGAGTTGATTGAGAAAGCGCATATACATCAATACACGTACAGACAATGTACGTATGTATTCCTGCACATGTGCAGACACGTTCATGAATAGACACGAATACATGCAATAAGAATAAGTACCTGCATTTACGTAACAAGCCCAAAACTGAGTCAGTTATTGGGTGAGGTTATTTGTGTAAACTCTGGGTATTCTACCCGAATGAGTAGAATGCTTAGAGTTTTCATTGTTCGTAAGATATATTCTTAGATGCCCTTGTAAAACACCTCATCGAAACGAACTATGAAGTGGTTGGAAGAGTTATAGTAAATGTACAGATTCTTCCTGAATATCCGAAACGACTGTACAGTATTCTAATGCAAAATAAGTTCGTGTATAAATTATAAGACAAGCTGCCTGTTGCAGGATCTAAATAAGCAAATCTTCGAGTGACAATCATCAATGTAGTACTCTCTTAAAGACCTAATTGTCGTGTTCCCCTAACTATAATCATACTATCACCTACCTAACGGCTTCATCCATTCATAACTTTATTGACTTCAGGGGACACACGCCTACAGTTCATTTTGAGTTAATCAATATTACCCAAAGGACCAAAGGCATTGAGAATTACTGTGAAATATCTAGGGATGGGAGCGAATATTCGAATATTCGAATATTCGAAAAACGGACGAATATTCGAATACTGTTTTCGAATAAGAATATTCGTTTTCAGTGTACTATTTTCTATTATTATTACTATTTTCTACAAACAAAACATAACATTATTAGTAAAATTCTGACATCGGTCGCGAGTTGGAGCTAATCATGATTAAGGGTGAAGTGATAAAGAGTGTGTATGTGTCGTTTGTTGTGTTTTTACAACGTATGTCAAAACATAAGAAACGATAATAAAATCAATAATTGTCACGCGTACGTTTACCAGAGATCTAACCAGATATCACATTGTCGACCAGTTTGTTCGATATTTTTAAATCAACAAACATGTATAAACGGTGACAGTCTGCAGTTCCGTAAAACCCTCGCAGCCTAACCAAAACATAGTCGATGTTTACATCAAAGACAGCTGTTGCAAAAATTGAATAAATCGTATTTAAACATCGCATTACGTCTCAAAAGTATGCAGCTTTCCTATTTACCTCTTCACAAATGAAGTCACATAAGCGAACAAATTGAATCGTCCGCGATTTTGTTTTCTTCAAACACGCGGTTAAATTGACTTGATGAAATCGGTAAAAGAAATATCACCCAACTCCCTATGCTTTTTGTATGAATAAGATTTATAATTATTTCGTTAATTATTTGATTCGATTCAATATTAAACTCGGTAAACAAGTGACACACAATGAATATACGGCTCAAAAAACGTTGCGATTTGGTTTATCGTTTGGAAAGGATTTTTTTCTTGATTTACTTCAAATTGAAATTCAAATACATCTGTTGAGAAAAAAGAGAATGTAAGTTCAGTTGAAAACATGAACTATATACGTAAACAATAGCTCATACTTTTACTTGGAAAATTGCCATTATTTGAAAATAGAAATGGGGAGTACCAGTGTTCGGATTAACCTGAAATCGGATACCGATTTCTGATTCGAGAACGAATATTCGAATATATTCGAATAACTAAAACGAATATTCGAATACCGTTTTCAATATTCGTTCCCATCCCTAGTTCAAATATCACAAGAATCACCCGAGTGGGGCAGAAAACATTTCAAATTAAACCATTTGTGTGTCCCATATACTCCTATATGATGATCGAGCATATTGAGTGAATTATCTGTGTCTTCATCAAAGGTTTATTAAGAATAATGCTTACCTTCACCTATGTAGTTTTAATAGGCTAATTATTATTTTTGCTTCTTGTTTATGATGTATTCACGACGATATAAACCTGGTAGTATTTTTCATTTATTTCAGATTAAAACAGACGTTTTACAGTTTGTTTTGGTCCATATTTGGTCAAGTTAGTATTACGGATATCAACGTTAAACATCCGGGACCTGGGGGAGGTGAGTGTAGCACTTTTATAGAACACAACTTTATTATGGTTGTCCTGAATATTTCTCTAATGATAGTCATGTCCAATTCAATCGGAATCGGAATACGAATACGAAGTCTTGAAAAAAAAATCAAAAACGAAAAACACATACTATCGTATTTCGATTCCGTTTAAGCTGGACATGCCTTAAGGTTGATGACGTTAACGTAATCCACTATGATATAAGCGGTATCTTATCGTTATTACCCATCAGTTGAGTGTGAAAACGACTTAACCCTTTCCCCCATACGATAATTCTGCAGCAGACGACTTTGAACATATTTTGTCAAAAAATAGAAAATCTCCATAATTGAATGGATAACCTTTGACAAAAAGTTTAAAACATGGTGGCAAAAGGACAAATTGCACGTTTTGTGCAATTTGTTCTTTTGTCACTATGTTTTCAAAAAGCCGTCTGCTGCAGAGGCGTCAGAAACCGTCTATATGAGGGAAAGGGTTAACATATATACAGCGTACGCTTATTTGATATGTAATGCACATTATATCTCCAATACTCTTTATTTATCGAATTTTCGACCACTTGGTTTTTATCAAGATAAAGACTAAGTGGTCGAAATTCGCTAATTAAAGAGTATTGATGATATAAAGTGTTTTACTGACTTTTTTTCACCTACTATACAAAGTTGATAATTATGTAATGTTTTGTCATTTAAAATAGATTATTATTGTTACGAAAATAATGTTTGTCGTCTAATCGTAGTGAACATCAGGACAAAAGTGACCCTTATGCATACCTGTGTTTGGCATTTTATGTATTAAAATTATATGCCATGAATTTGCAGTTTGCCTTTATGATATAAGTTGACGGAAATGTTGGGTTAGGTAAAAGATGTTATGGCATAGCACCGGTGTCGCTATAATTAAACGCCCTTCAAAATGAATTCACGTATCTGTGTATTGCATGTGGGCGAACAGAGTCATCTTTGATGGGGGCTGTCTGTATGTACCTGTTCGCAAGAATCATCACAATTTGAGTTTTCAGCCTCAGTTGTCTGAATGCCTATGATCTAGTCTATTTTTCAAGTGATGTAATATACGCACAAGTAGTCAGAAGTTGTCATGTAGCGGACACAACCGTTATACACGATGAGTAAATGTTTAAGGTTGTATGACAGAGTATGTAATTATATCCTACAACATTATCGTATGGTTATAGGGCCTTCCCTTTTCAACGCAAATCGAGTGAAACTAAGTAAGTTTTGTAAACTTTTTTTTTATATCGAACCTTAACAGGGGCATTGTAAATATATACAGATAGCTATAACATGTACGAAATATTCATTTTGATCATAATAAGAAATTTCGTACAAATTCTGGTGTTACTATTTTTTAGAAGAAAATAAAACGTGTGACTTGTCAATCAAAACATTTATTCTAAATAAAAACTGGTGAAACACAATTTAAGTTTTAAATATCATAAAGCTAATCAGTTAAAACTTGTTTGTATTTTGTAATTTACAATGCCTTTGTTTCACACTACTTTTGTGCCACACGAAATTCCAGCCTGTCGTTTTGCATTGTTTTAGCTATTATAGTCACACACTCTGTATCTTATTTCTGACACTAACAATTTTGATGTGCCCTTTTTAATCTGTATGAATTCGGGTCTTGTGCTGAACGAATGTAACACATCTTGCCAGTTATAAAGCATATCAAGGAAATAACGCAGCAGTAGTTCTGACAGCTCGTATTCTACACTTTTTTTGAAAGAAAGATCCGTACCAGGAAATGGTTCGAGTTAAACGTTAAATTCGAATTGTCACATGTTTGAGTTGAACGTTAAATTCGAATTGTCACATGTTTGAGTTGAACGTTCAATTCGAATTGTCACATGTTTGAGTTAAACGTTATATTCGAATTGTCACATGTTTGAGTTAAACGTTATATTCGAATTGTCACATGTTTGAGTTAAACGTTAAATTCGAATTGTCACATGTTTGAGTTAAACGTTATATTCGAATTGTCACATGTTTGAGTTAAAAGGTTATATTCGAATTGTCACATGTTTGAGTTAAACGTTATATTCGAATTGTCACATGTTTGAGTTAAACGTTATATTCGAATTGTCACATGTTTGAGTTAAACGTTAAATTCGAATTGTCACATGTTTGAGTTAAACGTTATATTCGAATTGTCACATGTTTGAGTTAAACGTTATATTCGAATTGTCACATGTTTGAGTTAAACGTTATATTCGAATTGTCACATGTTTGAGTTAAACGTTATATTCGAATTGTCACATGTTTGAGTTAATCGTTAAATTCGAATTGTCACATGTTTGAGTTAAACGTTATATTCGAATTGTCACATGTTTGAGTTGAACGTTAAATTCGAATTGTCACATGTTTGAGTTAAACGTTATATTCGAATTGTCACATGTTTGAGTTAAACGTTAAATTCGAATTGTCACATGTTTGAGTTAAACGTTATATTCGAATTGTCACATGTTTGAGTTAAACGTTATATTCGAATTGTCACATGTTTGAGTTAAACGTTATATTCGAATTGTCACATGTTTGAGTTGAACGTTAAATTCGAATTGTCACATGTTTGAGTTAAACGTTATATTCGAATTGTCACATGTTTGAGTTAAACGTTATATTCGAATTGTCACATGTTTGAGTTAAACGTTATATTCGAATTGTCACATGTTTGAGTTGAACGTTATATTCGAATTGTCACATGTTTGAGTTGAACGTTATATTCGAATTGTCACATGTTCGAGTTAAACGTTAAATTCGAATTGTCACATGTTCGAGTTAAACGTTATATTCGAATTGTCACATGTTTGAGTTAAACGTTATATTCGAATTGTCACATGTTTGAGTTAAACGTTATATTCGAATTGTCACATGTTTGAGTCGAACGTTAAATTCGAATTGTCACATGTTTGAGTTAAACGTTATATTCGAATTGTCACATGTTTGAGTTAAACGTTATATTCGAATTGTCACATGTTTGAGTTGAACGTTATATTCGAATTGTCACATGTTTGAGTTGAACGTTATATTCGAATTGTCACATGTTCGAGTTAAACGTTAAATTCGAATTGTCACATGTTCGAGTTAAACGTACTACATACTACTATGAATAAGTAAGTATTTATAATCAACACTGGAAGGAAGTACCAAACATAATGGGTTTACAACGGTACATTAACATGTATCACATACTACTATGACTGAGTAAGTATTTAAAATCGACAATGGAAGGAAGTACCAAACATAATGGGTTTACAACGGTATATTATGAATGAGTTAGTATTTAAATCAACAATGGAAGGAAGTACCAAACATAATGGGTTTACAACGGTATATTATGAATGAGTTAGTATTTAAATCAACAATGGAAGGAAGTACCAAACATAATGGGTTTGCAACGGTATATTATGAATGAGTTAGTATTTAAAATCAACAATGGAAGGAAGTACCAAACATAATGGGTTTACAAAGGTACATTAATATGTATCACATACTACTATGAACAAGTAAGTATTTAAAATCAACAATGGAAGGAAGTACCAAACATAATGGGTTTACAACGGTACATTAACATGTATCACGTACTACTATGAATGAGTAAGTATTTAAAATCTAGAATGGAGAAGGAAGTACCAAACATAATGGGTTTACAACGGTACATTAACATGTATCACGTACTACTATGAATGAGTAAGTATTTAAAATCTAGAATGGAGAAGGAAGTACCAAACATAATGGGTTTACAACGGTACATTAACATGTATCACGTACTACTATGAATGAGTAAGTATTTAAAATCTAGAATGGAGAAGGAAGTACCAAACATAATGGGTTTACAACGGTACATTAACATGTATCACGTACTACTATGAATGAGTAAGTATTTAAAATCTAGAATGGAGAAGGAAGTACCAAACATAATGGGTTTACAACGGTACATTAACATGTATCACGTACTACTATGAATGAGTAAGTATTTAAAATCTAGAATGGAGAAGGAAGTACCAAACATAATGGGTTTACAACGGTACATTAACATGTATCACGTACTACTATGAATGAGTAAGTATTTAAAATCTAGAATGGAGAAGGAAGTACCAAACATAATGGGTTTACAACGGTACATTAACATGTATCACGTACTACTATGAATGAGTAAGTATTTAAAATCTAGAATGGAGAAGGAAGTACCAAACATAATGGGTTTACAACGGTACATTAACATGTATCACGTACTACTATGAATGAGTAAGTATTTAAAATCTAGAATGGAGAAGGAAGTACCAAACATAATGGGTTTACAACGGTACATTAACATGTATCACGTACTACTATGAATGAGTAAGTATTTAAAATCTAGAATGGAGAAGGAAGTACCAAACATAATGGGTTTACAACGGTACATTAACATGTATCACGTACTACTATGAATGAGTAAGTATTTAAAATCTAGAATGGAGAAGGAAGTACCAAACATAATGGGTTTACAACGGTACATTAACATGTATCACGTACTACTATGAATGAGTAAGTATTTAAAATCTAGAATGGAGAAGGAAGTACCAAACATAATGGGTTTACAACGGTACATTAACATGTATCACGTACTACTATGAATGAGTAAGTATTTAAAATCTAGAATGGAGAAGGAAGTACCAAACATAATGGGTTTACAACGGTACATTAACATGTATCACGTACTACTATGAATGAGTAAGTATTTAAAATCTAGAATGGAGAAGGAAGTACCAAACATAATGGGTTTACAACGGTACATTAACATGTATCACGTACTACTATGAATGAGTAAGTATTTAAAATCTAGAATGGAGAAGGAAGTACCAAACATAATGGGTTTACAACGGTACATTAACATGTATCACGTACTACTATGAATGAGTAAGTATTTAAAATCTAGAATGGAGAAGGAAGTACCAAACATAATGGGTTTACAACGGTACATTAACATGTATCACGTACTACTATGAATGAGTAAGTATTTAAAATCTAGAATGGAGAAGGAAGTACCAAACATAATGGGTTTACAACGGTACATTAACATGTATCACGTACTACTATGAATGAGTAAGTATTTAAAATCTAGAATGGAGAAGGAAGTACCAAACATAATGGGTTTACAACGGTACATTAACATGTATCACGTACTACTATGAATGAGTAAGTATTTAAAATCTAAAATGGAGAAGGAAGTACCAAACATAATGGGTTTACAACGGTACATTAACATGTATCACGTACTACTATGAATGAGTAAGTATTTAAAATCTAGAATGGAGAAGGAAGTACCAAACATAATGGGTTTACAACGGTACATTAACATGTATCACGTACTACTATGAATGAGTAAGTATTTAAAATCTAGAATGGAGAAGGAAGTACCAAACATAATGGGTTTACAACGGTACATTAACATGTATCACGTACTACTATGAATGAGTAAGTATTTAAAATCTAGAATGGAGAAGGAAGTACCAAACATAATGGGTTTACAACGGTACATTAACATGTATCACGTACTACTATGAATGAGTAAGTATTTAAAATCTAGAATGGAGAAGGAAGTACCAAACATAATGGGTTTACAACGGTACATTAACATGTATCACGTACTACTATGAATGAGTAAGTATTTAAAATCTAGAATGGAGAAGGAAGTACCAAACATAATGGGTTTACAACGGTACATTAACATGTATCACGTACTACTATGAATGAGTAAGTATTTAAAATCTAGAATGGAGAAGGAAGTACCAAACATAATGGGTTTACAACGGTACATTAACATGTATCACGTACTACTATGAATGAGTAAGTATTTAAAATCTAGAATGGAGAAGGAAGTACCAAACATAATGGGTTTACAACGGTACATTAACATGTATCACGTACTACTATGAATGAGTAAGTATTTAAAATCTAGAATGGAGAAGGAAGTACCAAACATAATGGGTTTACAACGGTACATTAACATGTATCACGTACTACTATGAATGAGTAAGTATTTAAAATCTAGAATGGAGAAGGAAGTACCAAACATAATGGGTTTACAACGGTACATTAACCCTTTCGCTGCCAAAGGCAATTAAAGGCTTTTTCAAATAATGCAGATTCAGGTGAGCTGTCTCTCCAGAAAGCTGCATTGTTTGCCACTTAGACATTGAATTTTAACCAAATTTCATGTTGGACAAAAAAATGGAGTGGTCCAATGATCAACTTGGAAGAGTCGACATTGTGAAATTCGGCAATGTAAGAGTTAAGGACGAACATGGCTATGACATTGATTTCGTCTCGAATTGGTACATTGATATGGCTATGACAGTGATTTCGTCTCTAATTGGTACATTGATATGGCGTTGACAGTGTTTTCGTCTCCAATTGGTACATTGATATGGCGTTGACAGTGTTTTCGTCTCTAATTGGTACATTGATATGGCGTTGACAGTATTTTCGTCTCCAATTGGTACATTGACATGGCGTTGACAGTGTTTTCGTCTCTAATTAGTACATTGATATGGCGTTGACAGTGTTTTCGTCTCCAATTGGTACATTGATATGGCGTTGACAGTGTTTTCGTCTCCAATTGGTACATTGTGTTTCGTAATAGCAAGATCGTCTACTAAATTTACTATTTCAAACATTATAGTTTCCCTCTTTACCAAATATTATTAGCTCCTTTCATCCATTTGTTTTGGTTATTTTAATATACATTTCGATAGCGAATACTTTATGTCTGGTAGTAGATAGTGTTGGTGTTCCTCCCACATGAAACATTAAATTATCCGCGTTTGACAATCTAAGGCATGATTGACTCTCCGATTTTGCATCAATTAAAGAAACGTTTGAGTAAAATGAGTAAGGATATAAATTTATTTCTATATGTTAACATGTAGTGGGACAGTGAAGACTCTGGTGAGATAGTGTGGATGCACTGGTTCGTCTGAATCGTCATTGTTCGCAAAGCCAAAGAGACCCCTAATTGCCAGACGCGGGCCTTTGTTTGTATTACTGATGAGATGTGTTTTTGAAGTTGGCTTGGCATACTAGAGATTTTTAAAAGAAAATCAGAATGCGTCAGTGAATAATTTTACTGCAGCAATAGATTGTTGAATGTGTTTTTGTCCGGCTCTCTGACAGATTTATATCTCTTTGTATTTCTCCTATCTGTTCTTGCTAACACCCAGTCATCCAATGCGTACTGCTCGATCAAGAGCGCCAGGTGATATTGTGCACGGATGGTGTCTGTAAAATTAAAAACTCACAAGCAGGTATCTGCAAACTATTAAACAGAGCTACGTCAGATGAAAACGAGTCTTCTTCTATATCCGAGTCAGCATCAATCAATGTGAATAGCCATGACATAAGTAGGAAGTAGGACCGCACTATCGTCTGTTTTACAATTCGGAAAATTAGTATACAAGTGTGCGGACAGTGATGACACTGGTTAAACACTGCGGACGCTCACACAGACGTGTCCGATTCGTCGCTGTTCGTCTGTGGAACATGACCCAATATTGTCTGACGCAGCTCAAGTGTTTAAGACGTAATCTCGGTGTTGTATGGCTTAAGTGATTCATACAAGCATAACTAGTATCGTTGGTGTATCATTTTATTGTATTGTTCTAACTGCATATTCTTGTAGTAAATGATTTGTTATTTTGAGTAATAAGAATGCTTCAAAGCTTACATTACAAAGATAAATTTTAAAGAAATTAATTGTAACAAAGTTCACTGAAAATTATGTATAATTATATTTCCCATTGGCGTCTACAAGTTATTTTTGTCTTAATTACTGTTAATTTTATCAAAACTATAATTATTATCATCAACTTCATCATATTCATTTTTAGCATGTACATGATTAGCAAAGGACAATTTTAACCCTTTCCATAAATACATACTTTTTTTGTCACATCAGCAGCTATTGGCTATTGAAAAGATTGTGGCAAAAGGAGGAATTGTTCATGATGAGCAATTTCCACTTTTGTCACAATGTTTTCAATTGTATTCATTAATCAAACTTTCATTTATTGAGGTTGCACATAGTTTTTCGTAGATGCTTTCAAAGTCGTCTGCTGCAGAATTGTTGTATGTGGGAAAGGATTAAGTCTATAGTCGTCTGCTGCAGAATTGTTGTATATGGGGACGGGTTAAGTCTATATTACCCCGCAGTTCTATGTTTGTAAACGATCCTTGTCAGCAGTACCTTTGAGCCGTTCCATGAGAAAACCATCATTATGGAATCTGCATAATGTATGGACCAAGATCAGCATGCGCAATCCGCGCAGGCTAATCCGGGCCGACACATTCCGTCTCAGGGGGATATCGGTATAGAGTAATGATTCCTAAAAAAGAGGAGGCGAAAAGTGTCTGCCCGGATTAGCATGAGCGTCATGCTAAGGCTGATCCGGGTCGATACTTTACGCAGAGTCCACACTGATGGTTTTCTCGTGGGATGGCTCATTTAAATACAGTGTATATACCACTTTAATATGCTTTGATGTATATTTGATATTGCAACATTTTTCAAGTCATAAAAATTGCGAGATGTTCTTTATATAAAAATGACTTATACTTTATAAAAAAGACAATTATCATTCTATATTTCTATCAGTATGTGTATACATATTCTTTAACTAGAATTGAAAGGTAAAATATCTTTCATATTGTATGTTATTTTAAACGGGATTTTAATAATATTGATTGTCCATCCGGGACAATGTATTCGACTCTCGTGAATTTTGACAGGATACTGTCGCTATTGCAATATCTGTTTGTGCCACAAATGTACTACTCGAGTCGAATACAACCCTCCAGATAGACAAACATTATCAAATACTCATTAAAGAGGAGTTACAAGTACTTATCATTGCTGATGTTGTTTTTAATCTGGCAGTGTTTAACGGAGGCCATACACCGGATGGACAGGAGAGCAGTACCGACATTGTAGAGGGCGTTGGTATCGTTCTGTTTGCTATATACCACGTGGTGATCATCATTGTCCTTATTAACATGCTTATCGCCATGATGAGTCATTCGTTCGAAGCCATTCAGGTAGGTCATTATAATAACAGTACTGTCTTCTAAACCTGCTATGTTCAATGAAATATGGGAAAATAAGGAAATGCAATATTTAATTCGCGCCGTTTGTGTCGAAAAATCCCAAAAGCAGAACCCGCTCATCACGGGATTCAAACCCGGGACCTTTGGTACGAGAGGTCGACGCTGCAGACTTGTTGTATGTGGGGACGGGTTAAATGTGTAGTCATGTCTTCCACAAGAATGCAATATGTAACCAGATTTCAAAACTTGCCGGGCATAGTAGGAATTGCATATTCTGAGTAATGTCGTATACATGTTAAAGAGGGGAAACTGTGTTAGGATTTATGAGGACTTATCTTTTTTTAATGTCAAATGTTTAACGGTTTCTTTCTTCTCTTCGGATGCCTAAAAACGTATCATGTATGTCAAACAATTATATAATTTTATCATTTATAGAATAACCGTATGCGTATGAAAATCGTATTTGGAATGAAATCAGAACAATTAAAGCCCAACTAATAATGAAATTGACCGTACATTTCAGGGTGATTGTGACGTGGAGTGGAAGTTCGCGAGGACAAAACTCTGGATGAATTATATGGACGATGGGAGTACACTTCCGGTTCCGTTCAACATGTTCCCGTCACCAAAATCCTTCACATATCTTGGGAAATGTGTTGCTGGGCTCTTTAGAAGAAGGAAAAACGGAAAGAATTCATACGAACGTAAAATTAGGAAGACTTTTATTAAGGTTAGTATTATAATGTCACGTGACGATCTGCTGGTGGTTCCCCTAGTGATATACTGAGATAGTTTCTTACATAAAGTCTTTACCATGTGCAGACGCCTGTTGTCGCATTTACTCAGGATGACTTATAGAACTAATTGGCAAAACGAGAAATAGCTCAAAATATTTCTGATATAAGGACATTGGTTTGAATTTAACTAAAATACATAAAACATTAAATAAGGTATATTTTGCATAAATGTATTCAAACCCGTCTGTTATGTATGGATTTGCTGTATGAAGTAAAGGATTAAAACCTATATTTCACGAGGTGAAGCTGTTGATTGTTTCGTTCTGGTTCACAAGAACCCGCTATTGCCATGATATGACCCGTCCCGCGGGAACACCAACATTGTGGAGGCTTACCCAGATAGACATTATTCGTCTCTTGTGGATTTTCTGTTCGGCAATCATTACTCTTTACTTCTATCCCCCTGAGACGGAATGTGTCGGCCCGGATCAGTATGCACGGATTACGCAGGCTGATCTGGTTCGATACATTACGCAGATACCAACAATAATGTTGGTTTTCTCTTTGGACGATTCAATTATTTGTTTTACTGATATGTTGTGAACATTCTTACCTCCTTCGCAAACGTCACTTGAAGTTAAAAACGTGAGGAAATCATAAAGAAATCATAAAGATTCATCTACAATCATCTACAATCATTGGTGCAAAAATGAAGTTACATGTAGATATATAAATGAAACACATGATAGTTATACGAAATCAGCTACTTTCCAATTTTAAAGAGTTTTATGATAGTTTAATAACTCCACAATGTAAAAGTAGCTTCTCAATGTAATGCCTATGGACATTTATGAACCATTTTTTCATATTTTGGCAAAATAATGAAAACTATTTAATAGGATAATCTGATGGATTAAGTCATTAATTGGAGATGCGTCCAATGAGTTTATTTAGTAATAACAGTGATTATAAATTTAAAAAAAAAAATGCATTGCAATAGATAGTTATTACCTTTTCACAAATAACACATCTGTTGCAGATTATTTTGAATTTATCTATATAAAAATATGGAAAATCTCTCAATTGATAGTATACTTACTGTATAGATTTGGTAATATTGTGGCCAAACACATACATGCTTATAATGATTACATTTCACCTTTTGCCCCTATGTTTTCAAAAGGTGTCTGCTTTAGATAAATCATCATACGCCTGCATGTTGGATATACTTGAGGGTTGTCCACTGTCTGTAATTCCTTTTCCATATAACACATTTATTAAAAAGTTTATATCTTATTAAATAAATTTTATTAGGCCTAGTGGATTCGAGATAAGTGGCATTCCACTCTAAATATTTTCTTTTAGCACAAGGGATTGAATCTAGCTTTCTTTCGCCAGTAAGCTTATCGAACTTTCCGTCACTTGTTGTATCACTGGTCGTATTTCATAAGTACTAATCGAAATATACTTTGTTTTGTTTGTACCTTTTATGATGATTCATGTTCATGAAATTGGAAAATACTAGCAAGATATGATATAAGTGGACACAGAATAAAAAACTTGGATACGTCTCGCCATAGAACAAGGAAGACAACAAGAGGAGGATGAAAACGCTTATTGTACTAGAAAGGTGTTTCATGGGCGCTACAGGGTATATACAGTGGCGCCGTGGAAACATCTCACTCGTGCAATAATGTAACCGAAACAGTCGTTTTACAGACAGAAAACATCTCACTCGTGCAATAATGTAACCGAAACAGTCGTTTTACAGACAGAAACATCTGGGTCGTGCGGCGATGTCATCAACACAACCGGTTTAGAAGCTTAAATATCTAGCTCGTGTAATATTGATACCGAAAGAACCTTTTAACAGGCTGAACCATCAAGCTCGGTCAAGTATGTAACCAAACCAACCGTTTTACAAGTTGAAAGATCTGGCTCGTGCAATTATGTAACCATAACTACCGTTGTTTTAAAGCCGAAACATCGAGCTGATCTAATAAGGTTATCGAAACAAACCGTTTTCTAAGCTGAAACACCTGACTCGTGCGGCGATGTAACCATATTAACTGTTTTACAAGATGAAACACCCGGCTCGTGCAATAATGTAACCGAAACTACCATTTTAAAAGCTGAAACATCGTGCTCGTACAATAATGTAACCGAAACTACCATTTTAAAAGCTGAAACATCGTGCTGGTACAATAGTGTAACCGAAACAGACGTTTTACAAACAGAAACATCTGGGTCTTGCGGCGATGTAACCTTTACAACCTGATTAAAAGCTTCAATATTTAGCACGTGCATTATTCTTACCGCAAGAACCTTTTAACAGGCTGAAGTCTCTAGCTGGGTCAATTATGTAACAAAAAGCAACCGTTTGACAAGTTGAAACATCGGGCTAGTGCGGTGATATAACCAATACAACCGGTTTAAGAGACTGACACATCAAGCCCGTGCAATAATGTAACCAATACAACCGTTTTACAAGTTGAAACATTGGGCTCGAGCTCTAATGAACTCAAAAACAACCGTTTTACAGGCTGAAACATCTAGCTCGTGCAATAATGTAACATAAACAGTCGTTTTACAGTCGGAATCATCTATCTCAAGCAACGATGTAAACAAAGAAACTGATTGACAAGTGTTATACAATGGCGACTTGGACACATTTAGCTCGTGCAATAATGCAACCAAAACCACTGTCCTACAAGCTGAAACATGATGTAAACGAAACAACCATTTAAGAGGGCTGATCATCTAGCTCGTTCAATGATGTAACAAAAACAACGGTTTCCAGACTGAATCATCGTACTCGTGCATTTATGTAAACAAAGCAAAATTTTGCAAGTTGAAACATCTTGAACCTATGCAAACATGTATCGAAAACCTCTTGTATAAGCTGTAACCTCTAGCACCAAGACAACTGAAAAGCTAAAACATCTAGCTCGTACAATTCTGTTTACAATATAACTGAAAAGCTAACACAGCTAGCTCGTACAATGATGTTAACAAGACAACTGAAAAGCTAAAATATCTAGCTCGTACAATAATGTTATCAAGACAACTCTTTGGAAGCTAAAACTTCTAGCTCGTACACTAATGTTAATAATACAACTGTTTGGGAAGCTAAATCATCTCTTACAATGATGTGAACGAGAGAACTGTTTGGAAAGATAAAACATCTAGCTCGTACAATGATGTGAACAAGACAACTGTTGGGAAAGCTAAACTATCTAGCTCGCATATGATATAAACAAGAGAACTATTTAGGACAGCTAAAACAGCTAGTTCGTGCAATGATGTAACCAAAACATCGTTTAACAGGCTAAAGCATGAAGCTCGTACAATGATGTAATATCATTTTCTGTTTAACAAGCTGAAAATTTTAGGAAAATGTCGTAGCATATTGAAACAACGATAGCAAAAAATGACTGAGTCGTGCGAAAAACATCGTCTGTGTGTGATGTTAAACTTGGAGCATCGTTTCATTACACTAGTATATTATTTATATGACTGTTCAATGAATATAGTATTATAATAAATTATTATTCATATAATACATATAATACAGTATAGTATTAGTAAACTGTAAGCTAGTCTTCATAACTTGATGTTTCATCAGTTAAGCTTTGCTAATCGTTCCGCCCTGAAAGGTCTAGAATAATATGTTCGATTCAGTCGTCTATTTGTTTTATCAATTTTGTTTACAGAATCACTTCGATCACATTGATTCGAACTTCAAAACAAGTAGCGCCAGCTTGCAGGTATACGTACTCATATAGAGGAAACATAAACCCCATTTTACTACATTTAAATGAATTTATAGTCAAACATGTGATGTACAGAAATTACCAAAGAGTAACTTTCACACCAGTATTATGAAACGGTAAATTATATTATGTTTAAGTAAAACATTTAAATTGCTATTCCGAAGATAAATTAACATTTGGTCTAGAATATCACACGTTAAATATAAAGTCCATGAAAGGACTGTAAAATATAATAGATAAACTATTCTTTTTTAAACTGACTTCAAAATCATTAGACATAGTTGTCGTCCAAGCATGCAGTATAGTAACTGTGTGTAAAATGTTCTAATACATATTCACATGTTTGACTGTATCTATGCACGATAACTTCATCTATTCTTAAATAAGAAACGCGGACATGTTACTTGTAACTCACGTATAAAGCTTTTCTAACACCGTTTATATATACACAATACTAACAATTGCGAAACACGTATTGTCATAGAATAATCTTATGTTTCTAACATAGTCATAACATTTGATGTCATACATTTCTAAGAACATGATAAGTTAGCGTTGCTAATACGTATAAGCTACATGATATACGAGTATGAATGGTGACTTTGAAACAATGAGAGTTTTTTTTTAAGTCATTTGTATTTGTTTGGAACAAACAAATTTAGTTACTAGAATTTGAAGCCTATCATCTTATGTAAAAGTCTGGAGTTTCCTACGCCCTGAAAATAGTACTCATTACTTGCTCTTATCCTTTCGTGGGTACGATTTTACAATGACAAACTCCAAGGTCTTCCATAATAATCTATGTAGAGTCATTTATAGAATGATATAGATATATATTTATAAATGCATTGGTGAATAAATATGATAGTTATTGTTAAAGACGATCGCGCCAGTTTCGATTATCACGCTAAATGTATATATTACGTATATATTACGTAAACACCGGTTTAAGAGTGTTATGGTCTTCGGACAAACGGTGATAATTGATTGATAGATTAGGGTTAAGGGCCGTTTTCAACAATTTTTCATCCATATCACGGCGACCAGTTCACCTATTCATGCGTTTCTTGGTGTTCCGACACCAGTACACCACACAACATACTTTCCAGGCAACGGGCTGCTTTTCCACATAAACTGGAGATAATGTAAACAAAAAACGCCTTGTGTGATTGATCATGCAAAATTGATTTTATTTGAAAAGAAGTATGGTCTCCTATGATTTTTAAGTTAACTTTTGATACAGTAATGCTTAAACTATATTTATGAGTTTATGACTTTATGAGTCATTTTTTCGTGATGGCTACATTTTTACCTTTACTTCTTCTAGACAAATAAAGAGTGAAGTGTTGCCAAACAAATAATGTAAAACTGAAAATGAAATTTGAAAAATTTAAAAGTATATATATATAACATAGGAAACAGCAGTCACATTTGCAAAAGTTTTTCCAAGCCTGAGTACCCCATATTTTTATTTCATATTTCTGTAGATTTGGTAATATACTGTCAACACAACAATTTTCGTAAAATTCTGAATATTTTAAAAAAAGGATGAAACTGTAGTGATTGTCTTTAACTATAGATCTACACAATTCGAAGGCAAAAAAAAAGTGAAACAAATCCAATCAATTATTTTTAAAGCAAGTCTTTCAACATCTGTCTTCCTTAAATTGCGACTTCTTATTTAGACTTTACTAACTCCAGTTATAAAACAGCTTGTTATATTTCCATGCACAAACAATTATATTATTTTGCTATTGGCTTTAATATTTATTAACATTTAATATAATGATACGTTTTGAAACTCGATTTACTTCTTTATCGGCCACATGAACACGATTTAAAACTACATTAGGAATGGCAATTAAAACAGATATGTCGAGATGTTTATGTGGAGAAAAAGTACCAGCCTATAAAATAGTATTGACCGTTATGTTGTTAATTTCACTAGATCAAAAGTTAAAGATAAAGTTCGTGACTAATGTTTATAAGTCATTTCAGGTAAAACGGCGATTTCTAATGGACACGTCCCCTGTACAATTATAGTAGAATTGTACCATGTTATCAAGTTATGTGTGCGATACAGGTTATATAAACACCGGACGCGCGATAACTCTAAGACAAAAGGGACCTACAAATTACCTCGGGTTATCGAATATGTTCTAGTGGTCGCTCGATTTATGCTAAACTCTTTCATGTATTTTTAGCTTCGAACTTCATTTATACTAAAATGTTTATTATAAAGAGCAAGCCAGTGATCAAATCACAAGAAGAAAACTGCACAGCAGTAAACAAAACATGGCCACCAGGGAGCAGGGCTGTTTTGGCTTATAAGGCTATAGTGAACACTTTATTAAAACTATTCTCCTCCGAATTTATGGAGACGTTTTTAAAATAATTTTGTAGAAATTATCTTTGGTTTACCCTCTATGAGATTCCTCCAAGCCATGTTGATTGGTTAAAAGCATGACCGGCCCCGGTTTTTCCTTATAAAGTTATAGCGATAAAGTTACTTAACGTTTGCCTAATGCAGTGGAGCGATACTGGCCCTTTTGTTTTTGAAAAGCTAACAATGAAACATCGTACTAATTTCCTTATTCGATAAATATTTTGTGTTATTAGCTACATACTTAATTTCATTTCATAGGCCTATCTTGAAGCGTTTATTACGATATCGTTAATAAGTAAATTGGATACATGAATATTAGAGACACTAAACACTCTGAGTGGAAATATTGTACTTAACCTTATGTTCAGTCTTTAATTATGTAATTATCAAATGTCTATGAATGCACATTAATATTAACCATTAAATTATATGGCTGGATTATCAATTATTACAAGATTTAGAATTAAAATTTAGTGTTCTCTTTGATGCTTTTCAAGTTGTATGCATTTACAGTAAACTGATACTTAGGCTTTAAAATGTAAACATACCTTACTTGATATACGATGTTGTTCGTTAGCTATTTACCTGAAATGATTGACAATTCGAAAGTCGTTTACTCTCAAAATATCTGAGGAAACTTGTCACATTTAAAGTCTATTTTTGATACACGGATAACAATATTTTGGATAGATAGAAAAATGCTCCATTTGTGCAAAGTCTCCCGTTCTCATAACAATTACAAATATCATCGGCGGTAACAAGACACAATGGTTAAAAGATTGTGATTTGGAAGGGTGAATATCCGCATTACTCTGCCTGTAGTGCCCCCTCTGTCGATGCTGGAAAAATAGTACTGAATCAGGAAATGTGTTCGAGTAAAGTACATAACCCAAATGGTCACTAATGAACACTAATTGCATGGAACACGTTCTTGATGTTACGTAAACAGTTCATGATATAATGCAAAACATACATATTTGAATGCACATAATTGTACTTTTATAAATACTTAGATACTATTGTGCTTTTGCAACATTTTCATCTCAACACTCCCTTAGTGCACTTCGTCAGTTCTGTTAAATTATATGTTTTTGTTCTCTTTATTCCCATGTTGCTTTTCCCTCTATTTCTGAAGGTATTCTTCGTTTCAATATAACCTTTACTTTATTTAGAGAGAATTTGATTCCTATACGTATTCTTTAAACACAGGATAATTGCGTTGTTATAATGAACTACTTTTTTGTTTTATTCCTTTTCAGGCTTATTCCATATATTTAGAATAACTGCTCTGTTAACAAACGTTCGTTTCGATTCATTTAAAGCAGTTTTGTTTCATAGTTCATGCCGAGGCAGTTTAGATCAATTAAGTTACTAGTATTTTGTTTTCGATTCTTTAAAATAAAAGATGCAAATCTTTAATATGTCCTTACAACATTTAGCATACTTGAAGATATTGTAAAGTCTTGGTTGAAAAAATACCAGTATCTATATCATATTTTTAAATAATAAAGGGGAAAAAAATGCTTAAAAATTCACTGTGTCGTCATGAAAATTAAACGACGTTTGAAACAGGTTGTTTTAATGGAAAAACATAACGCTTTTCTAATAATGGTCAAGATTTTAATTATTTGAGCGTAGGTTTCTAAAACAATCATATGTATGCATTCAGTATTACTTCAAATGCTTATGAGGTAACTTTTGAACATAACATTTATAACGCCCAAAATGGAACCCTTCTATAATGTCGTGTATAATAATGGGTAGATACTATGGCCAAACTGAAACAATAATAACAATTAAATACAAGGTTGTTGTATTTCTACTATTGCATTTCTTGATGACATGGATTTGGGCACCGCATACTCCCAGTCACAAAGAAGTGTGCCCATAGTGGATAACTGTTTGTAAAATAATATGACACTGACGATAAGAAAAGCCAGATTTATATGTTATAAAAAATGTAGCGTATGTTAAACTAGAACCTAACGCCTTAAAGCACCATAAGATAAATGCAAATGTAGTGTTATCTTAGAGAACAAAGCTATACATACCTCAACAATATGCCTAGTTCTTATATCGAAGGCTTGGCGTGAAACGGTTGTAACTAAAATTGGTATTTTTTTTTACTAAAGTTAATCACCTCGCCATGAAGTTTCTAAAAGCGTTAAATAATTTTTCTTGGTAAACAATGGAAATTTAGGTGCCATTGCTCGTTCTGAGCAATGGCAAATAAATTTGTATTGTTTACAAAGGAGTCAAAGTTGCCCCTAAACCAGGGTTTTCAAAATAGGTTTTTAATTACAACCGTTCCACGCCAAGCCCTCGATATGGTGAAAACAGTCTAGTCTTTCTACGAGCAAAGACTGCTTTACTGTTTATAACAATTTACTGTTTTATTGTGAAATAATTCCATCGTCTCTTTACAGAAACGCCGTGAAACAGTATGTAAAACACTGGAGCTAAAACCAGATGATACATCGTACTCGGATATTATGCAGCGATTGGTTAAACGATATCTCTTTAAACTAGAAAGGGCTAAAGACGAAACTGAGAGACGTAAGTACGTTATGGAATTGCAGCCAATTCCCTCAAATCAAGCGACCACAATTGACATATGCTTATCGACTATTTATAATAAAAAGCAACATTGTGAATAAGGGGAAATTACCGATAATTCAATTTGAAATATAATCGCCTTTTCTTTTGTAGCATTGTTTCCATAATTATGACAAAACCGGTCTAGACATATTAATATACTACTAGGTATCTAACTAAAGATGTTTAACTGATTCAATTGTTTGCCCGTACTACCATGTTATGAATTTGATATTATCCTACGGGATATCGCATCTGTACCTGCTCCAGATGCGAATGCCATACTAACGATATCAAAATGTAGGGCGGTTACTTATAGATATTATTTTGTTCAGCGATTGATTTTGTCTGTCCATACGTAATGGTTGTGGTTCTCAAATTTATTTCGATATCACAAAGTGCGGAGGATGACTTAAAGGTAGAGCTCCTGTCTCATGATCCTGGGCTCCCTGGTTAGATTCGCGTATGAGCTGGATAAAAGCTATGAGATACTCCACACCCGATGCGAGTTCTAAGTCTGCATCCAGGAAGAAGACATCGAGAGTGTGTAATATAAGTCGTAAGAAATAGTTTTCAAAACCGATATGAAATAACACTAATAAGCATAAACTTTCACAGAGTGATCAATGTGATAGAATTCCGAGTTTTAAGTTCGAGTCCCGTAAACAGTTTTGTCAACTTTGTGGACTTTTCAACAACATAAGTGCGACTATCAATTTCGTATCCACCAAGCTAACTGTATTTATACCATGGTTGCTGATGAGGGTTCTATTGTCGCTGTGTATTGCTTTCACATAAAGAAGCACGGAAGGGAAATAAGTAGGGATTTCCGTTAAAAATGATATCTATGTCTATTATAAATGTCGACGCACAGTGGTGGTTTTGGTGAGGTGACATATTTTGCAAACAAGCCTGAACATTCACTTTTGGCGCAAGGAAAGAAACTCATTTGCCCCTAGCGCTGCTAATGTTTTATCGTTGTTTTATCACCTTTATACAAAATACTTACTTCCTTTCGTTATTGTTACTTACTGGTATTGTACAGTGAAAGACGGAGCGGCGAACATACGTACAGAGGAGATAGAGCTGGTAGACGACGATGACACTCCCCCACCCCTTCCGGACACGCCCAGACGAATACAGGCCAATAACTTCGAAAGACAACATACCATACCAGAGGACGAGGAGACAAACAACCAGATAAACCTTAGTAAGTTCTCTAACCTTTCACCGCATGCAGCTGATATGCAGCGCAGAAATCCCTAAGGACGATCCTGAGCGTCGGTTGATCTGGAATTCAACATGGCGCGAAGTCATAAAGGTCGGGTTTCGGATTACCTGACCCATATAAAATAGCCAAACTGAAACTGTTCATTTGGAACTTTGACAGCATGCTTCATTTATAGATCTAGTTATGCCCCTGACCAGTAGATGAACCCTATTTATTTTGAGGTCATTGGGTCAAAGGTCAATGTCACAGTGACATTGAACACAAAAACCTTTTTAAGCTTGTCCGAGTGATAACTCAACAATGCCTGGACATATGGTTCTTAAACTTGACTTGAAGGTTATGCGTGACCAGTAGATGAACCTTATTTATTTTGAAGTCATTGGGTCTAAGGTCAAGGTCACTGTGACCTTGAACACAAAAACCCTTTTTAAGCTGGTCCGAGTGATAACTCAACAATGCCTGGACCTATGGTTCTCAAACTTGATTTGGAGGTCGGGCCTGACCAGTAGATGAACCCTATTTGTTTTTAGGTCATTGGGTCAAAGGTCAAGGTCACAGTGACCTTGAACACAAAAACCTTTTTTAAGCTTGTCCGAGTGATAACTCAACAATGCCTGGACCTAGGGTCCTCAAAGTTGACTTGGAGGTTGGGCCTGACCAGTAGATGAACCCTATTTATTTTGAGGGATACTGTTTGACAAACATCTCTTGTTTCATGTTGAGTTAATAAGTAAGACTCTTAACGTTTGTTGACGCAGCAGACAACTTTTGAAAACATTGTGACCATACGAGACAAATGTTAAAGATGAGATACTTTTCTTGTGCCATACTATTTTCATATTTTCTTCAGTAATTATACTTTCTGTTATATAGAGTGTCCATTTTTTGCTTAGATGTATGCAAAGTCGTTTGGTTTGGGATTTGTTGTTTGTGGGAAAGGGGGGTTAAATACAATTCCATATTTAAAACATTTATTTTGAATTGTACTGCCCATGTGTTTTCTATATGTCATACAAATTGTGTATTTTCAGAACAAAGACCGTCAATACGAAAACGAAAAGGAAGCGGCCGACCTCAAGGTCGTAAGATATCCCATAGTGCTGCTCAAATAGCAACCACGCTTGCTATTCCACAGCTAGACGCCATACAAAGATCACAGAAACTATTAGACGTTAGACTTCAGCATCTACAAGCCAGCAGTAAAGAAAACAACCGAATTATAGACGATGTTGACTTCTTACGTCGTGTGATGACCGAAAATCAGAAAGCCATGTTTAATATCCTTCATGCTCTCACGAACATGCAAAGCGAGATTATGAGTCTTGTCAGATGCCTGTCTCCCGCTGCCCCAACACCTCCTCCAGCCACCATTGCTCATAGCTTGAACTCAGTACCTAAATTTGTGACGGGCAAGAAACGCTCTAGTCAGCCTGATGGAGAGGAGGAGAGTAAATTCTAGATTGGACTGGTCCACGGTTCATTAATCAAACACCGGATTGGTCGACGGTTCATTCTTCAAACATATACGACAGATAGACGCCGGTGAATTATGCGAGATGATTGGTCAATAAAACATAATCGGCTATGGAAACAACGCACTGTATACATTGTTGTGAAACCTGTGGATGCATGCTACATGATCAAGAGAGAAACTGTTTGTCAGAATTATCCTATGACTAATTGATTGGTTATATTAACAACTCTTTCAGCGCCAATGGCAAAATTAAGGTTTTTGCAAACAAAAAAGATGCAGGCGAGTCAGCTCGTAAATGATACTGATAAAATTGTTAGCGCATTCGTAGCAGTCCGATATGAATATGCACTCCTCGCCACTAAATTAGTTTAAAAGTGTAAAGCAGTGTTAACTTCGATGCTTTAGCATGGAGCCGTGGGCAAGTCTTTTTCCCACACGTGTTATAATTACGTCACTGTTTGTTTCCAATGAGCGACGCACAACTGGTATGTTTTGACATTATTGATGTCGAGTTTAGATGCTTATAGGATACCGACCGAATCCTAAATTTCCATTAAACTGTAGATGTCTTTGACCGTTTACCTGTTATACTTTTGAGCTATCTAGTGAGACGAGTCTGCGGTTAGAACCAATGATAAACGGTTTAGTTAAGAAATAACAAGTTTACGGTTTCGAATTGTTTCTTCGTGCTCTTGAACTCTTTTTTTGAATAAGGCGTTCGAGTCGTCTGACTGAATCAGGGAGAACGTGTTAACTAAACGTCGCGGAGACACACGCTGAACTTATTCTTTATAGTCCATACACTTTCTAGGAAGATTGTATTGGTTCTTCAGGAGGAATACTGTATATGAACCCGTACACCCGAAAAGGTACAAGTTGGCTTTTATTAACAGCTTAGATCCCAAAAATCACGTTCATCGGTACAATTTAATCAATACAATATTTAATAAAAACCCACTTTATGTCCACCGCGTAATGTATTGACCCAGATCAGTCCGCGCAGACTGATCCGGGCCAACACATTCCGTCTCAGGTGGATAGAGGTATAGAGTAATGATTCCTGAAACAGAAAATTCACAGGAGGCGAAAAGTGTCTATCCGGGTAAACCTGAGCGGCATGCTTAGGCTTATCCGGGTCGATACTTTACGCAGAGTCCACAGTGTTGGTTTTCTCGCCAGACGGCTCATATGCTGTATTCACAAATCACTAGAATAAAATTGTTAGGGTATTCTGTCAATCTGTGCATATTCTGATAAAAATTAACAAATGTACGAGCTGATATGAACCTTTTCCCACGGACGGGCTCATATATACGTTCCCTCGTCTTCGTTAAAGTCGCCATGTAATCTTTAATTAGATCTGCTTTCATTTTTGGTTAATTGTAAAGGAGGTGTATTGTCGTTCCTCTAGAAAATGTTGTCATCTTTTTGTCTCTAGTGTTCTTTTTAATAAATACGGATTTATCCCGAAACCGAAGGTTTGCACATTTCTACATAAGTTACGATAACACGATTCATTTCATGAAAACAATACAATATAAAGATTCATCTTAACTGTTTTAATGTTATTTTTATGAACGTATTCAAGTTTTCGAGAACGTTTTCATTCCATTGAAAGAGACATGTGTTCAAGGTGTCGATCCGTTTTTAAAGTATAGAGTACGGGGCACGTTCGTGTATTTTCCGAACTGATTGGAAATAATCTGTTCACGAATCTTTATCAGACTTTTGCAATAATTGTCTGTTGATGCAGAAATATGCTATCAGAAACGAGATTACAATGGACTTCATGTCAAAACAATATGAACTATGCTACCAGAAATTAGCTTACAATGTGGAGTATGGAGTATGCTATCAGAAACGGGATTTCAATGTACTTCATGTCAAAACAATATGGAATGACTTGCTGGTCCTGCAAGAGATTGAGTCAAGTTATTATTGTTTTAAAGCAAATGTTTTATCACATTTTCTTTTCTGATTATCTAGACCGAATATACAGTACAGCTCACGCGGAAAACGCATCGTCCGCGAGCCACCGCGGACAAATCTCAACGCGGACAAATATTTTGGTCCGCGAAGGTGGGTGGAATTCCACCCATCACCGCGATTTATTGTTATGTCCATCGCGGACGCAACAAGATAACCCCAGGGGGTTGATAAAACCGATCATCGTGGAGTTGCGGTGGAACCATCGCGGAATCGCGGTGATATTTTTTTGAATAGATAAGCTTTTTCTCGCCGTTTTGCTCGGAGTTTTTTTTTAATTTTTAATTTTTATTTCATTACAGTACTAATAAATGTTGTTGAAGAGGATAATGATTATAAATCAGTACTAACTATAAAGCAGCATATATGCGTAACAACTTAATTCATTAAAATTCGTCAATACAATTCCCCTAAACTTGATGTATTCTGTAAACGATACAACTACGTGATACTAAAACTGTTAATTCTGCCTGAAAGATGTGTAGCTTACTTTAAATCTCACTAATAAATGCCGAAATTCCATTGTCAATCACCACAATTACCAATGCATTGTTCATTCTTAATCGCCTATAAATTATTTCTTTAAAACCTGTTTCAAAGTCGGCTGAATAACAAAAACAAACTTTGCACACAAAGAAGTGTGAAGCGCCCATGTTAGTCCCGGATTTAATTAAACAACCAAAAACTAATAAATAAATAAATAAATAAAAAAAGTCTCATTAATTGGCATGTTTTACTCATAAAAATACTTGTAAATTAAGGTGACGCAAACAAATTAAAATGTGTTTCTCTCATCTATACATGTTTTCATACAAATTAAGCAATTATTTTCGGGGGCGGACACTTAAATCCATTACGCTATATAATCTGATTTGATGACGATTTACTTTTGTCTTCAACTTGCGTATGTCAATTGAAATTCAGTGTTCACATTTAAAAGGGATATTTTGTGCGCTAGTCAAGAAAAGTCGTGTCAGGCGTATTGTTGCTTATGTGTTTGGATTAGCACGCACGCTGATAAACCACTTCTACATATAAGCCTGTATTTTTTTTAACTAATTGACGTTACTGAGCTTTACGACAAGTTGCTTCATAATAAAGTGCAATACATAACTACATGTAAAATAAATTCTACTCTGTTTCTACTCTGTATCAACACATTGCGTTAAAATGAAAATTTATCATTTTCAACAATATTACAATTGGATAATTTATTTATTAAGTTGATAAGAAAAGCTCAAAAATCAACAATCTGTCTTTATTAAGAGATTCAAGTACATGTACTGTATATACAAAATTCAAAGATATATATACAATGTATATGTACATGTATTGTAATTTAACAATATTTCTCTCTTACTAAAAAATGTGAGATAATCATATGTACGATAAACGTATATCCGATGTCCGCCATTTTCTATTACGAAACTTGACCTTATCGTAAACAAACACAATCTTCCACTGTTTTTCGAATAATTTGCTGAAATGGAATGAATTTTAGTAAGTTGTGTCATAAAATAATCGCAATTCGTCAATAAACGTGTACATGTACATAATCGGGAAAAAACAACTTTTTAATAAAAGTATAACATTTTTACAGGTAAATATTGCGGTGGAATCGCGGTGATTTCAAAATAGATAAGAATAGATAAGAAGCTCGAATCGACGACATGTCAATCGCGGTGATATAATTAGCCCGTAGGCGGTATTGCGGTGATCATATAGGTTGAATTGCGGTGATTATCCGCGATGAAAAATATTTGTCCATCGTGGGATCGCGGAAAACGCGTTTTCCGCGTGAGCTGTACTGTACAATCATAGTGTGCAAAAACCATTACAGATTTATGAGAAAACTGTGGTCAACTTTTCGAATGCATCAATATCGAAACATGCAAATCACAAAATAAAAACGATCAAGCACGTACTTGGTTATTGATCAAATTGTTAAATCTATCTGACCTACCATATGACATCAATATTAAAAAAACCTGGCTTTTTAGTAAATGAGTTATTTAACTATTTTCAAAGGGAAACATCCGTCGTTAAATATTGTACCATTCCTGAGAAAGCATAGAATCAATTAGAACTAAAACTGTGTGACCTTCACACATTAGCTATATTTAGACGCATATCTGTACCAGTGACCTACTTTTCCATATGTAGGTGAATATAACATTCCTTATTTGAATTAAGATTGATTCCAATAAGAAGTAATTTTCTACAGGTTATGATTGTTCACGAAGGTAGTGTGTGCCTAAAAGCTGAAAATCCGTAAAGCTCCAAACAAGCAGCATATGCTTATTTGTCGGTCAAGTCTCAAAACTTACATGACAAACTCTTTGATAAAGTTTTACATCGGTCATAATCGATAATTGTAACCAACAAAAACTGAGGCCGCCAAGCGTATGCATCTACAGTCAGGTCATAGTAGTTAGTGTCTATTCGTTATTCATTGTTAGGTCAATTATAATATCTTCCATTTCGGCGGCCACGAAATTGTATTTCTAGTAAACATGACTTCACTTTTTCTCTCCACGAAATTCACTTATTCGCCTTTAGATAACACCGTTTGTAATGACAGATCAGGGTCAGTCTTTCCACTATTTTATTTGTTTATCATTAAGTAAAGGCATTCATGATACCGGTCTAATCTATGATGACGCGAACATTTCAAGGGAAAAATGACACATTGCACTTATAACATCAGTCATGACACTTATCCGTTAATTTCGTTGTTTGGGTAGAAAACAAACCAAAAATAAGCCTTAGAATTAAAGATCATGACAATAATAGGCAAAATGTTTGTAAGTTTGAAATATTGTGGCATTTGTTTCCATTTGTGAACACCAAAGGGATCTGTTTTCAATCTGTCTTGATATAAGACTTTCGTAATATTGACTCTTTTTGTGTTCGGTCAGTGAAAACATATCCAGATCTTTAATCGAAACATTCAATTAACCTCTATTGAAATGAAAAATGATACACCCTTAGAAAAATCCATGTCCTCTTGATCGTTGGATATCAGTTATAAATGTTTATTTTCATCAGGACCGTAGATAACAGGAATATGCCATGCTCTATGTACACCTGCTACATGTATATTGTTGAACAATTGTCCAGAATTACGGATTGTGTAAGCGTAAACTCATTAATAACAAAAATCTGAAATTTCTACATAATATTTATATTGTGATTTTGAGATGTTAACACTTGTGTCCAAAACAGTAATAGACTGACATTATTCAATAGGATCAAAGATTATCTTAATCTTAATCTTGAAGTGTAATGTATACAAATTGTCTTTTGCAAAAGAAGATAATTTTTTAGTTTGTCTTGATACAAATGTAAGGACGGGTGATAGTTTAGAATACATTTTCGTCATTTATCCCTCTTATCTACGGCTTTATTTTCATCGATACTGATTTGTGACAGCTTTATTACATCAACTGATGAAACTACACTGTAAAATTCCAAGGAGAATGTCACGGTGCATGGTTTGGAACCGAGATGTTGCGTTCGACTAATAAGTAAATAAAACTAAATATACTGACATGAGACCAATAATAGAAAAGAAGTCGTTTTTATAGAAAACACTGAGGCCCATCTTATTTATAACTGTTTTATTTGTTAATAAATTATGACACTATTAAAACTGAATTAATTAAGTATTAAATTCATATAACTGCTGTACATGTTGTTCCTTTATTGCAGCCTGCTACCACAACTTTAAGAAGGAAGCCTTAAAAGGCATAAATTATTTACAGTGCAAAACTTGGGATAACAACTAAATCCAAAATATTGTTGGGAAATGAAAAGTTGCTCAGAGCGAACGCTTCTTTTTTTTCTTTAAGCAATCTTTACTATTATGTATCAAAACATTATGATGTAGATATAAAGATACTACACGAACCAAGTGCAATGGCTACGTCTTAGGTGTGCTTTATAGAAATAACACTGATGCGGTACTTTAAACAACATGCTTATCAGGCAACTGTCTACCTTCGACTTTTTTTTCCAAAACGAACGACGCTTGACAAAATCGCTATCGACAATCATCAAAATGACCGCTGTGATTCGAGCTCACAAACCGTGGATTGATAGTCCTCATAGTTACTAATAAAACCATTTGGGCTAGACTCAGAAAGAGCAGCGCTTTGCAAAATAAAATAACAATTGAGCCATTCGACGAGAAAACCACGTTTCGCCTACTGTGGCTTTTCTGTTTCAGGAATCATTACTCTATGCCTCTATCCCCCTGAGGCGGAACGTGTCGGCCCGGATTAGCCTTCGCGGACTACGCAGGCTGAACTGGGGCGATATATTACGCAGAGTTTTCAATTTTGGTTTTTCTCATGGAACGACTCAATTGTTCTTGGCAATTTCGACCAGTTCCAGTTCTAAACTGGTTACTAATTAGTTACATCAGCCTCAAAAAGACACATTTCAATCAAGTTTTTCGCTTGGTTGTGTTTGTCTGAAAAGTGTTTTATTTCCTTTTCAACAGTAGATCTACTAGCGGTTATCCTGACACGTATGCGTAAGTCGTAATATTATCCCCGCTACCCAGAACACATAGGAGTGAAGCCATCTATACCATTTTCAAAGTCTTTCATATGATCCAACCGGGGATCGAATGCTGGTCTTCCGTTCCTAAGGCGGACGGGCTAACCATTGCACCACAGAGATGATGTGTCGCTTAAGTAAGATGGAACCGAAACACATTCGCCTCTTATCTACAGTAGTCACAATTATCAAAGAAACCCGCTCGCATCAGTGTCTCATTATATCAAATAACGTATTTATAAGCAAGTGAACATTATTGACTGTAATAAGCAATAATGTCATCGAACGGCAAACATTCGCTAAATGTTAACGCTTATGATGAAGGGGATTCATGTCCGTCATATGCTAAGCTATAATTGGAAACATTGCCGCGTCAGGCGATAAGAGTTCTTGATGCATCTGCATACACTGCAGACTCATAATCGTGCAGTCTTACCTTTGACGTCACTGTCTTCGTTCACCGCGAATAGACATACATGCACCTGGCATAATTTTAAACCCCATTTACTTTACTGTCATAACAGTTAATGTGACAACGAACCGGAATGCAATAAGTCCACATTGCGCTTGGCGCGGCTCATAGGAAAATCGGAGAATGTATGCGCAAAGTATTTACTGACGTACAAATAACAAAAAAGGAAGTGTTTTTCCACTGTTTCAGACACAGAAGCACCATCCTGTAATGCTAAACCATGGACACAACACGAGGATTTATTACTAGACTCAGCTCAGCATACTTTATATCGTCGTAACAGCTGTTTATACCCTTTCCCCTAGTCGACGTTACATCTAAATAAACAATAGTCCGACCCACAAACTACAAACTAGAAAGTAATGATGACTGCACGATTTAACATAACAATGTGACAATGCATCGATTCAGACTCGACACGATTTCCCAAAACTTGTTGATTAAACAATGTTATTTTACTTGCATTATGGAATCTACACATTTATGAACAAAACGTTCATGCCACATGATAACCGACCTTCAAACAACGGGTAACCTGATTATTCTGGCTGCGCGTACGCGCAGTCTGATCGGGATCGTCCTGTCCCTCATCTAGTCGCTTGTGTATCCTATATCTCTCGGGAGAACGTTTATGTTTGATAGTAAACGTTTGCCGCGATGCATTGAAGTGTTCTTTAGTATTTTTAAAAGCAATGTGTATAGAAAATGATACACAAAAAGGCAATACAGTGACAATATGTCTCAACATCTGTCGCACATATTCATCACAAATAAACAACGTCACGTGAAAACCGATATTCGAGGTTGTGAACTGAAAGGCGAGTTCGCTCCAATTGGGTACATGTCTAGTTGGATGTATGCCATTACCATGCGAAAGCGAGTCCCGGATATTTCTGCAACTAGATAATGAACATGGACTAAATATCCTGATTTGATCGCACATATGCGCTGGCTGATCTGTATCGTCCCTGGTCGCAACATACCCGAAATCGGTTTTGTGTGACATTACCTAACTTTAACCATTTTAAGGCTAAATTATTAATATGGAATTATTCATCTTTGCATTTGGAAGAGTCCATAGCCAAATGTGGGTATATCAAGATGAACATGGTGCGGTACAGAAGACAGGATGCACCAGCTGGGCTGTCGCAATACTGGTTGCACATGATTTACAAATTGGTTAAAATGACTAAAGATTGAAACACACAGTGAATTATATAATGTGACAAGAAGCGAGGAAAGAACGGAAAGAATGTGTGATACGCTGTTAACCAAATGCTCTTATCCACCACCCATCACACACACCCATCACACACACCTAACACACACACACAACTAACACACACCTATCACACACACCGAACAAACACACCCATCACACACACCCATCACACACACCTAACACACACACACAACTAACACACACCTATCACACACACCGAACAAACACACCCATCACACACACCCATCACACACACCTAACACACACACCTAACACACACACACCTAACACACACACCTAACACACACCTATCACACACACCGAACACACACACCTATCACACACACCTAACACACACACCTAACATACACACCTAACATACACACCTAACACACACACCTAACACACACATATCACACACACACACACACACCGAACACACACCCATCACACATACTTAACACACACACACACCGAACACACACATCCATCACACACACCTAACACACACACACACCGAACACACACACTCATCACACACACCCATCACACACACACCTAACACACACACCGAACACACACACTCATCACACACACACACACACACACACACACACACACACACACACACACACACACACACACACACACACACACACACACACACACACACACACACACACACACACACACACACACACACACACACACACACACACACACACACACACACACACACACACACACACACACACACACACACACACACACACACACACACACACACACACACACACACACACACCTAACACACACATCCATCACACACATATAACACACACATACACATCATACACCAATCACACACACCTAACACACACACACCCATCACACACATCCATCACACACACCTAACACACACACACACACACACACACACACACATACATATATCACACACACCTAACACACACACCTAACACACACACACCTAACACACACACCTAACACACACATCTAACACACACACTTTCCAGCGATGTTGCCTCTTCAGTGCGAACATTCTCCGAAGTCAGTAAATGGTTTGTAAATAAATAAAGTATATACGAAAGTGTTTATGACAAACACTACACAAATTCAAGTCCTGTACCACGTGTTTTTGTACTTTTCTTTGGGCTTGTTTTATACGGTGAAAGCTTTCTTGTTTTATCTCTATGTGCCGGTTGTTGAACAACTACTGGTTTTCCTTCGATTTCTTTACTCGAGTCCTTAGCTAAACGACTTTTTTGTGGTGATGAATGTGATAACTTAGCCCTAGAATTATTGTCATGTTTCAGTTCAATTGAATTAGTTGGACTTAATTGTTTAGCTGTGCCATTGTCTTCAGTTCTTGTAATTTCACGTTCGCCATTTTCGATTTGCTCTTCTTCGCAAACCAAATTTGCATCACCACTACTTCGATTCGACTCAGTCTGTTGAGTATCAGTTCCGGTTCTATTTGTTATGTCGTAGTCCTCAGTTGTCGTACTTTCACGTTTGCTATTTTGGATCTGCTCTTCCTCGCGAACCAAATTGGCATCACCAGTACTTGGATTTGATTCAGTCTGTTGAGTATCAGTTCCGGTACTAACTTGTTGAATTGTGTTGTAGTCTTCCGTTTTTGTTATTTTAAGTTTGCTATTTTCGATTTTCTCTTTCTCGCAAACCACATTGGCATTACCAGTAGGCCTACTTTGATTTGACTCAGCCCGATGTGTGTCAGTTCCGGTATTGTTTTGTTTATTTTCTACACGTATCACATCTCCGACTGTAGTGTTCTGTCGGCTGGAATCCCTGGATGGATAGAGAGCTGTGTCTAGGGGAGGCGTACCTGGTGGTAAACTAACCGAATCATCGTAATCTATCCTTGGTTCATCCGGATATGCGGTCAGCCCGAAATCTGGACGTTCTAACGGAGCATTGTCTTTACTGCCTATAGCAGGCAATACGCCCTGGTTATATTGTGGTGCAATATGTGGCTCAGTGTTCTCTCTCATAAATATCTTTGATATCGTCACTGGATAGTTGTAATGATTGCCGTCTTTCCTATCAGGCTGTGCGTGTCTGGGTGTTTCTGGAGTGATTGTTCCAGAAGTCTTTTCGTCCAGATTACATGAACGTAGAAGTAACAACACGCAACAAATAAGTCCAACAATAAGTCCGGTAGCAGACAGTGCTAGGGCCCATGGCGTGCTCACCTCGGTGTAACTAATGCCATTGTTCCTTTCATATATTTTTATCGCTGTTCTGGTGTCTTGAATTGCCAGTCCAACTTTTATCACTGCTGGTAAAATGAGGACCCCTGTAAACGTTACAGACACTGACATTATTAAGACATCCGATATTCAAAACATATAAACGTTTCACTTTGAAATGGTGACAAATATACCGGTATGTTTCTCTGCTGCTTGATAATCAACCTATGTTTAAGAATAACAAATACAACAATTGTACACATTATTTGAATAGTTGTTGGGTTTTTTTTGCAGTGGGATTTCAAACGTAGTAGAATTCTATTTGGGTTTTTTTCTTTCTTTTATTTCAAAGGGAAATATTCGCAAATAGAATGAGCAATGTTTTGAATTATTGTTAGAAAAAAATGTTTTATGATCACTCGACCAGTAAACTTGTGAAAGCCATGTATCATATGGCAATTGTTACATACTATATATATATATATATATATATATATATATATATATATATGGTAGTTTAACAAATGTCGGTAAAAGGTTACGACTACTGGATTTCAAGACATTTTCAAATATCGATTTCAAATATCATGATTAAAGTCACCATCTTAGGGATCACTAGGAATTAATGGATCGGAAATAACTGCTGGAATGCCCCGTATAACATATTAATTATGTTTCAATAGTAAACAGCGTATCAGTAAAGGTCTTCTTTACAAATGTGTACAAATTCTCTGGTCCGTCTATACTCGAGTAGTTTAACCCTTTACCTCATATAGACGCTTTCTGACGCCTCTGCAGCAGATGGCTTTTTGAAAACATAGTGACAAAAAAAGAAATTGCTCAAAACGAGCAATTTCTTCTTTTGACACAATGTTTTCCACTTTTAGCCATAGGTTATCCATTCAATTATATTTTCTATCTTTTGACAAAATATGTTTTAAGTCGTTTGCTGCAGAATTGTCGTATGATGGAAAGGGTTAACGCTATCCGACACGCAGACGCAGCTGTAACAGACGGGTGTTCAAAACATTTTGACAAAAAGAGAAATTGCCCTTCTGTTATTTCTTCATTTGTTAAATGTTTTCCATTCCTCATTAATCAGTCTTTTATTTACAAAGAGTTTCCATATTTATGTGTAAATGTTTTCAAAGTCGCCTGCTGCAGATTTGTCGTATGAGGGGAAAGGTCTACTAAGTTCACGGTCATTTGCGCACATCTTTATCTTATTATCCTTATACTCCTTAATCTAAAAGAACGGTTTATAACCGTTTTCACAGCTCTGCAGCGCACGTGTCTTGTCGAAACAGCAAGCCAAACATATTGAAAAGTCAAATTGAAATATAAATATTGAAATTCCTGGAAAAAAGTGGCAAATAAGGATTGATTTCATCTTTTGTCGCAATATTTCATAAGTCGTGTGCTGAAAAGTAAAAATGTGTCTAAATGTTTTAAAGAGTTTTAAAATTATCTTAAACTTTTCTCTGAAATACCCTTCTTGATCTTTTCAGACTGAAGCTTTTCGTTGAAGTAAATGTTAAATCTGGACAAATTCCGTTAACAGTAACAGACAGTAAGCACAATGTGAAAAAAACCTGAGAGTTTGTTTCCGATGAACAATTTAATAGTCACCTGAGTGTTTGATAAGTTGAGGGATCTGACGCCATTTCAAAAGCTAGCGTGATCCATCGATGTATCACATTCAATGGCACGGATTGATTTAATCCGTTATACCATCGGGACCATAAAACATTAATTAATGTTGGCTGAATCAGCCATTTCATGAAATATTGATGGTGTAAAATCAATTAATGCTTTACCTATATTTCTTATATAACGCTTTTCCCTAACCGTCACACTTGATTGTATGAAGAGTTTTAAACATTAATTGTTCATGTTGGCTTGCTTAATGATTTTTCTCCGGAAAATAAAAGACAAGCGAGTACGACATATATTTTATAATTTTGTCAATAAGTCGATGCTCGAGAGTAAAACAAATACTGAACGACTCAAGAAAAAAATATAGCTGATGTCAATACGAGTGTTGTACAGTGTTTATCAAGTTCTGCTGAAAGGAAAAGACGATGCATGATATTGATGCTTCCTATTGCTGACACGAAAACTAATGAAATATGAAACCGAGAGACTACCGTATTCTTTACTAGCTAAAATCGGTCATGGTAGAAACAACACATATTCTGACATTTTTAATAACTACGACACATACAATCACAGCATTTAAGTATAATGTTGTGTTTAAAAACTGTTTTATCTTATAAATGTTCATATATTATATAAATAGTATATGACATAATAGTGATCTGAAATGTTTGCTTCATAATGTCCGCTAGAAAAAACTTGCTACCAGTTCTATGTTTGAAGATGACGAATGTCTGTTTATATGCATATACTGCCTCCACTTCTACCATTTCGACAATGACTTAGAACCTAGAATACAGTATACTATGTTAAAGACTTAACAAATGAGCACCCTTTATCAAGATTGAGAACATCTCAGTATTACTTACATGACACAAGAATGGTTGCCGATGCCAGTGACGTCATCACTTTAGGGGATATTCCCGGGTTATTCAAAAGGCCGATAACTGCCAAAACGAGGCCAATGATGCAGAATATTACCGCCAGGGTGAGCTCTATCTCTACCTCGGTCCAGTTTAAATGTCTCAAATCTGTGTGAAAAGCAGAATGTGTCAATGTTTAACAATACATTCGATTTTCTAATTATAAAACATTAGACTCTACTAAAAAAAATAACATTTTATTTAAAAGTTGTAGTTTAAATAACTTTTATTCTTAGCTGCGAAATGCCAAAACTTTTATATTAATGAATATTTGACGCATGTTTATACGAAATATTTTCAAAATCCAATCAATTCGCCTAAAACAGATTTAACCCTTTCCAATAAACTGCAAATCTGAAGCAGACGGTTTAAAACATGTCTGTGCAAAATATGACAACTATCTAAATAAGTTATGTATTTATTAAATAGAGTTGAAAGCATTTGGCTAAAGGAGGAGACTAACGATGTTTTCAAAAGTCGTCTGCCAGACTAGGATCAAAATATATCTGCGCGTGGGAAAGAAGGCTTCAGAACAATATATAAATGAGCCGTCCCGCGAGAAAACCAACAGTATGGCCTCTGCGTAATGTATCGACTCGGATCAGCCTGCGCAGTCCGCTCTGACTTATCCGGGCCGACACATTCCGTTTCAGGGAGATAGAGGTATAGAGTAATGATTCCTGAAACAGAAAATCCACAGGAGGCGAAAATTGTCTATACGGGTAAGCCTGCGCAGCATGCTTAGGCTGATCCGGATCGATGCTTTACGCAAGGTCCACAATGTTGGTTTTCTCGCGGGACGGCTCAAATAATCGTTACCATTGAGTGTTGGACTAAGCCTGTATCCCATGTCCATCTCGTCATGAAAGGACCCATGACTACAGGACGTCGAGTCCTCCCCCACAATACATATCTTCGTATACCAGATGGACGTGTAGGACACGATCTCCCCGTACCCCTGAACAGCTGACCCCGACAGGCTCACAGCACTGAGACTGACCGTCACTATAACCCAACCCGGACATGAGTATCCTAGAATCTGTAAGATTAGAGAGGTCACGCCCACCAAGATGGCGATTTTGTGGATGGTCCTTCCACAAACCATGTCGTTATCGTAACGATCTGAAAAGATACATTTGACAAACGTTACAACTCAACTCAGCTTAATTGTATTAGTCATTCTGGAAATAACCATGTAATTGTTCATTAATATATCTATAGGTCCTACCTATTTACGAAAAAACAGTAAAATGATTGTAAAAAATAATTAAAAAGAGCATACTTTGGCAATAAAAATAATTTATAAGTAATTGACTAGACGATAATAATGTTAATCTCATGTTTTTCGCATGATCACAAAATGTTCGAAATTCGTTTTGCTGACGTCTATTATTACGAACAGAAAATAATAAAGTAAAAACTTTCAGAAAATCAATGAATAACATTTATAATGAACGAGGAATAAACATGAGGGCCAAGATGCTTAAGGTCCTTAATCAATTAAAGAAGCAAATGTGTAACAGCCCTTTTCTGATGCCATCTGACAACTACCTGGAACAAGTTATGTAAGAAGTCACATTTCTGCTTAACCCTTTCGCTAATAGAGACGGTTTCTGACTCCTTTGCAGCAGACGACTTCGGAAAATATTGTCGCCAAAGGTACGATTTGCTCAATATGTGAAAGTTATCCTTTTTCAACAATATTTGATAAATAATTATACTTTGTATGAGTGAATCTATAGCTCATGCATAGGAATTTTGGGTGTTTTTAAAATGTTGAAACCGCCTTTTTTTAGGAAAACGACGTCGCTCCATTGACGTTACGCCAAATGAAGTGTTACGGAAATGAGGTCACGTCGTCCTTTGGCTATGGTACAGTCAAAATGTATATCCTGACGTCGAATTGCGGTCGTTTATTTAAAAGTTCCATTTATGTTTTAACTTGTTTGTACAAAAGTTAGATCACACGAAAATAACACAGCACTTTTATGACCTTAAATGTCGATTTAGATATTTTTTTTTAAAGATTAACTAGACGACAATAATACATAATCAAAATGACGGCCCCCATGGATTGGCGAGGCTCACTTCAGAAACCTTCATGGGTTATGAAAATAAATAAAATATGACAATGAAAAATATTTGCACATTAAATATATATTAATCAAAAAATTTACACATTAACTGTTAGCCCATTGGTGGAAGACGAATTACGCCTGCCACAGTGACTCTTATTAAACGTCGGAAAGAATGTCGGCCGAGCTGGTGTACAAACTTACAACCACTGGATTGACATCCCACGTCATTACCGATTGAGGTACCGGGTCTCGGTCAAAAAATAAGACAACGAACCAATGATCATCAAATCATCAAGCATCTATTTTACAGTATTTCACCAACAAATCATTAAAACATTTTGATATAATTAATTATGTTTACTATAATAGTTATTTCATTAAGTTATCGGCGTTAATTTTATTTATTTTAACTTTTATGTAATTGATATTTTGAGTGCTATTATCTTTACAACTATGAAACACGTTTGACGTAAAAGTTTTACTTTGAATTTAAATAAATTATATCATAGGAAGGGATGGTCAATGTTATTAATAATGAACAAGTCACGGCCTCCTACCAAAGCCAAAGGTATAAACCGTGGTTTTCACGAAAGTCCATGGACAGTCACCTCGATATTAACAGTTGGCAAATATGGCGTTTAGATAACAACCTCGGGGATGTAGTGGTAAAGTGTCCGCCTCAGGTGCAGTAGTTCGCGGGTTCGATCCCCGGTCGGGTCATACCAACGACCTCTATAATCATAGTAATGGCTGTCCACCTTGGAGCTCAGGGTTGCGGGGAAAGGATACATGGACAAGAAGTACTGGTAACTTAAAGAGGAATCGCCATGATATAACTGAATGTATTTTGAAAGCGGCGTTAAACAACAAACAATCAATTCAATTTAGGTGCAAACAGTATCACCAATCCATCACCAAACAATCAATCCAATTTAGGTGCAAACAGTATCACCAATCCATCACCAAACAATCAATCCAATTTAGGTGCAAACAGTATCACCAATCCATCACCAAACAATCAATCCAATTTAGGTGCAAACAGTATCACTAATCCAACACCAAACAATCAATCTATTTTAGGTGCAAACAGTATCATCAATCCAACACCAATCAATCCAATTGAGGTGCAGACAGTATCACCAATCCAACTGATAGGGTAAGTATATCGACTGCAGGGTTTCAATGTGATTCATGACCTCAAAAGGCCTATGGTAATGCACTGACAACGAGACAGAGGAACGATCACACAATACTATGTTGCACCAGAGACCAAACTACGGTATGTCACCAACAGACGGGTAACGATCACAGCATACTATGTTGCACCAGAGACCACACTACGGTATGTCACCAACAGACGGGTAAGGATCACAGCATACTATGTTGCACCAGAGACCACACTACGGTATGTCACCAACAGACGGGTAAGGATCACAGCATACTATGTTGCACCAGAGACCACACTACGGTATGTCACCAACAGACGGGTAAGGATCACAGCATACTATGTTGCACCAGAGACCACACTACGGTATGTCACCAACAGACAGGGGAACGCACACACAAAACTATGTTGCGCACCAGAGACCAAAATACGGTATGTCACCAACAGACAGAAGAATGGACAGTAATACTATGTTGAACCAGAGACCACACTACGGTATGTCACCAATAGACGGACTCATACTTCGGCATGTTCCGGATCTGCTACGGAGTAATCGGAGGTCGTAGGGTGTCGATATCACAGCCATACGGTAGCACACTTGTGACTGAATCCTTCATTCAAAACTGAGCGGCGCTTTACGAGAACAAATCGCATGGCATATGCGGCCACCATATATCCAGATCAGCCAGTCACATCCGAGAAGTCTGATCTGGCTGTTCACTGTTTGCCAATTAGAAAAAGAAAGTTTCAAGAAGCCTCTGTTAAGCAGTTTACGAAGTTTGATTGTTATCATAGATGCGCACGCATGTCTCTTTCGACACATGTTCTAATTACGGTAAGGTTGTTTTTTCTCGAGCACCGCTCAATTAAAGACACTAATAGGGAACCATAAAATATATTGTGTAAATGTATATGTTAGATATGGAATTCCGAAATCGGCTCAAATTCTTATTCTATTAACTATCAAAGCATGTTATTTACTTGTAGTCTATTTCGTTCTCAGAATACATTTACAGTTCCTATGTATGCATTGGGGTACGGGATCTAATATATACCAACAAGGAAATTTACGTTCACTTCTCTTCGAATGAAAGTAAAAATACTTTTCTTTGGTAAGCAAAATTACGTAGGAATCTAACCGTAAATGGAGAACACCTTTTCATCATTTAAAATGCAAGCAAACGTCAAATCGCTTCAAATATGCCTTTTTCAAATAATCAATCACGAATCGCTCAGTCTTTGAACGTTAACTAATTGTACTAACATTTTTAGAATACATCCATACTCCTTGAAGTAACACAACGATTATAAATAAAAGTAATAAACATATTTCAAACGAAGTGAAATTTGAGGAAGGTCTTTTTATTTTATAGTATTTTGAATTCCTGAATTATATTATATAGACACATGTATGAAAATATAATTGAGCTGTTCCGCGGGAAAACCAACAGTATGGCCTTTGCGTAATGTATATACCCAGATCAGCCTGTGCAGTCTGCGCAGGCTAATCCGGGCCGACACAATCCGTCTCATGGGGATAGAGGTATAGAGTAATTATTCCTGAAACAGAAAATCCGCAGGAAGCAAAATGTGTCTGTCCGAGTTAGCCTGCTTAGGCTGATCCGGGTCGATACTTAATGCAGACAACACAATGTGGATTTTCTCGCGGGACGGCTCAATTAGTTCATGTGTCCGATGTTCAACAAACGTGGATTAGAGAATAAAAATAACTTAAAGAGATAACAAAAAAAAAAACGATCCAGTAGAAAAATGTTTGCAATATGTTTCAATCAATTTGTATGTATTTTGTATGAACAATGGCATATCCTGTGTGGACTTGCATAATGAAATTATTTGAACTTCAGTAGAGTTGTATTAAACAGCAGAATCAATGGAGAAATTTAGAAAATGTATGTAAATGTTTTGTTCATTTAAGATGTTCCATCATATAAAGTATGCTATATATTCCAGCATAATTCTTTTTATATTTTACAGCATAAATTTGTAATTATTTCAATTATATTCTATGTAAAAGTTTCATGTCCAAAATAAATTCAGTGAAATCTACAATATAAATTAGCAAATTATTTAATTATTAAAATCTAAATAAGTGACTCTATATTATCATAATGGTTTGATTTATTTATTTATAAAAATTTGAAATTGTATTTACTACTATGAAAGTTTCGATTTGTTTTCGTCGTTTAATCCAAACTAAAACAGTTAAACAATTTAGCATCCAACCCTCACCAAATATATTCTCACCTCGTCTTCACATCTCTGTCGATAACTGGACTATTTCCACCATAATAATCAACCTTGGCCTTTACCTCACATTTCAATCAGCCTTTAAAATTATTAACACTGTCACTGGGTACACAATTTCTATTTGATATTTTTTGTCGGTTTTTCTGAAAATATCCTTTAAAGTTTATAAGTGTTGCGGAATGAGCTGCTACCTTGCTGTAACATCATGCACACTTCAACGACAATTTACACGCCCACCTGCTTTTGCATTTTCTTTTCACTGCGCTAGGTCGATGCACCTTGTTGTGAATAGCGAATCAACGTTACACCACTACGTCTCTGATTAACAGTGTGAACTTCAATATGATTGGTCATTTAGTCCACGTATCACAGTATTGCATCCGTATTTGTGTTTGTTTGCGTTGGTTGTGCAATTGCCTCTCACAATGATGTTCCGGTTATAAAATATATTATCTATAGACATGCACATGCGTATAATTGTTGTCTAAATAAGTTCACAGATTTCATATTTGCCTATGGGAAAGGCTGTTTCGGTGATATTCGACTCGGTAAGTCAAAAAGCAAACGGCTAACTAAGTTGTTAATATTTCCCATAACATGTGTGTTATTGCTAACGAACACGTAAATATGAGAAGCAAGCTTAAACAACTGTTTCCAACTGAGGGAAACACTGAAATATATTAGCCTGTGCATTTATCAGAGCGAATCAATAAAGTCACAGATTGTCCGTGACCTGATCAGAGTTTACCGCGGTGCGTTCTTTGTTGACTTTATAGAACATTTTAACCGAATGACTAAATCATGGTGCAGGATAATTAGTATTTCTCGTATATTAATTTCTAGTTTACCCTTTCTTTTATAATATAAGCCGTCTCGCGAGAAAACCAGCATTATGGCATCTGTGTAATGTATCGACCTAGATCAGCCTGCAGTCCGCGCAGACTGATCCAAGCCGACACATTCCGTATCAGGGGGATGGAGGTATAGCGTAATGATTCCTGAAACGGAAAATCCACAGGAGGCGAAAAGTGTCTGTCCGTGTTAGCCTGCGCGTTTGCTTATGCTGATCCGGGACGATACTTTACGCAGAGTCCAGAATGTTGTTTTTCCCGTGGAACGGCTCATATGTTTTGACGCATCTGTCGCAAACGACTTTTGCAAACATTGTGACAAAAGGAGAACATTTCTTATAATAAGCAATGTTTCCTTTTGCCACAATGTTTTCAATTATATTCAATTATCATGCATTCACAGGGATTATTTATATTTTTGCCAAGATGATTTCAAATTCGTCTGCTATTGCTGTATGTAGGAAAGGAGGATATCCTTTTCCCTTCTAAACATCGATGTTTCAAAAGTTAGTATGGAAGAAATAAGAAAATGTGTGCAGCTATATCACTGTGTCAACGGGGTCAATCTAGTAGTGTTATCTACACACAGGAGTGTTATCTACAGACAGGAGTGTTATCTACACACATGAGTGTTATCTACACACACGAGTGTTATCTACACACATGAGTGTTATCTTCACACATGAGTGTTATCTACACTCAGGAGTGTTATCTACACACAGGAGTGTTATCTACACACAGGATAACACCTATACACAAGAGTGTTATCTACACACAGGAGTGTTATCTTCACACATGAGTGTTATCTACACACAGGACAAGATTCTTAATTGAGAATCCGGGTGAAACAGAACATTCCAGACGTAAGAGCTTTACAATCGATGTTAACTTGATGCGTTATGCTTCCTAACACTGCCCTGCAACAACCTGTATGCCAACTGAGACGGGGAACGTTTACTATGTAATTAATACGCAAACTAATAACAATTGATGGATTGAAATTGGACATTGTCTTCAGAAAAAGCCAGTTAATAAATAAATATATACCAAACTCATCTAGTTGTTATCCACTGCTAAGATGAAACACTCAAGATGTTTTCTACTGCTACGATAAACACTCAATTTGTTTTCCACTGCTACGATAAACACTCAAGTGGTTTTCCCACTGCTACGATAAACACTCAAGTTGTTTTCCACTGCTTCGATAAACACTCAAGTTGTTTTCCACTGCTACAGTAAAACACTTAAGTTGTTTTCCACTGCTACGATAAACACTCAATATGATTTCTACTGCTACGATAAACACTCAAGTTTTTTTTCCACTGCTACGATAAAACACTCAAGTTGTTTTCTACTGCTACGTTAAACACTCAAGTTATTTCTGTTGAACCCTGACAATTACTTCATAAGAGCCGTTCCACGAGAAAACCAATATTGCGTAAAGTATCGACCCGGATCAGCCTAAGAATGCCGAACAGGCTAACCCGGACAGAAACATTTCGCCTCCTGTTGATTTCTGTTTCAGGAATCATTACTCTATACCTCTAACCCCTGAGACGGATGTGTCGGCTCGGATCAGTCTGCGCGGACTGATCTGGGTCAATACATTACGCAGAGGCCATAATGTTGTTTTTTATTAAATTAATCTATTGATTAAATTGTATGGATGAACGTGCTTTTTTGGATCTAAGTTGTTAATAAAAGGCTGATCTAGATCGGTACATTACGCAAAGACCATAATGTTGATTTTAATTTAGGGAGTACATGTTTTTAAAAATTATTTCATTGTCACTGTTACAACATGTACCAGAACACTACAGGAAAAAGTTTTTTTTTTATTGAATAAAAGCAAAGGAAAGGGTTGTCAATTTAAAAGGTTACACAAGTCTTCCCGTCTGTAGATTCTTTTGATACCAACTTGTCCGTCGCTAATTTAATTCGTCTAAAGGTGGTTTAGATTTTGTTAACATCTTGCGTGAGAACAAATTTTAAAGGAGTTTATTAATTTATTATGAAACTACCCTACGGAGCGTGAATAGTAGACTGTATTGATTGACAGTGTAACTTTCCCACCACCTGTACGTCGAAATGAGGCGCATATCTAGGGATGGTATGACTCGTTAACCACCTGTACGTCGAAATGATGCGCATATCTAGGGATGGTATGACTCGATAACCACCTGTACGTCGAAATGAGGCGCATATCTAGGGATGGTATGACTCGTTAACCACCTGTACGTCGAAATGAGGCGCATATCTAGGGATGGTATGACTCGATAACCACCTGTACGTCGAAATGAGGCGCATATCTAGGGATGGTATGACTCGTTAACCACCTGTACGTCGAAATGAGGCGCATATCTAGGGATGGTATGACTCGATAACCACCTGTACGTCGAAATGAGGCGCATATCTAGGGATGGTATGACTCGTTAACAGTCACTTGCTGTTGACCCTTGTGCAAAACTGTATTATGTCGGTGTAAAGCATTTTCATCAGAATCGTTGCTTGTTTTATTGGAGTTTAACGCTGTTTTCAACATCGTTGCTTGTTTTATTGGAGTGTGACGCTGTTTTCAACATCGTTGCTTGTTTTATTGGAGTGTGACACTGTTTTCAACATCGTTGCTTGTTTTATTGGAGTTTAACGCTGTTTTCAACATTATTTCAATTATATCACGGCGAGAATTACTGATTCATGCTCCCTGGGTAAATAAACCAGATCTAGGTTACGAAACGTGTCTTGTCCAATGGCACTCCACCATGACCGCCGTGACTGGGGTTCGAACCTGTGTCGCCCGATTCCAAATCCGAAGTTGATTCCTGAGATGGTAAGATCAATTGCTCTGATTAACCCTTTCCGTGAAGAGGAGTTTTTACACCTCTGCAGCAGACGACTTTTGAAGGCATTGAAGCAACAGGTGAATTTGCTCATATTGAATATGTTCTCCTTTTGCAATAACTAATGTTACCCTTATAAACAGTTTCCATTGCTTTGCCTGTACATTTTCTATGTCTGCTTTATATTGGATGTATGTTGGAAAGGCGGAAATGTATGAAACTAGAGCTATCACTGAATGCGATTTAAACCCCGAAAGCCGCCCTGATAGGAAATTCCATCCAGTAATTATTCTCCAGACAAAAACAAAAAAACAGTAACAAATGGCAATGACTCTGTAGTTAGCTAAAATATAGTCATTGTTCTTGTACACTGCACTTTCTCTCGTTGTGCTCTACAAGTATATGTAGTTTTATTAAATACCGTCCTATACCGGACAAAAAAAATGAAAGAAAGGGCAATAATTCTGTAATTAGGTAAAATAGAGTTATGGTTCTTGTACACTGCACTGCCTCTCATCGTACCTTACCATAGTATGATTTTTTATAAGATTCCATCCTGTAGTTTTCAAGTTATTCTCCGGACAAGAAAAAGTAACAAAGGGCAATAACTATGTCATTAGGTAAAATAAAGTTTTGGTTCCTGTACAATGCACTTTCTCTTACTGTGTTGTATCATCGTATGAAGTTTTATTAAATTCCATCCTGTAGTTTTCAAGTCATGCTCCGGACAAGAAAAAGTAACAAAGGGCAATAACTATGTCATTAGGTAAAATTATGTTTTGGTTCCTGTACACTGCACTTTCTCTCACTGTGTTGTATCATCGTATGAAGTTTTATTAAATTCCATCCTGTAGTTTTCAAGTCATGCTCCGGACAAGAAAAAGTAACAAAGGGCAATAACAATGTCATTAGGTAAAATAGAGTTTTGGTTCCTGTACACTGCACTTTCTCTCACTGTGTTGTATCATCGTATGAAGTTTTATTAAATTCCATCCTGTAGTTTTCAAGTCATGCTCCGGACAAGAAAAAGTAACAAAGGGCAATAACTATGTCATTAGATAAAATAGAGTTTTGGTTCCTGTGCACTGCACTTTCTCTCACTGTGTTGTATCTATCCATTCCATGTTAATTCCATCCTGTAGTTTTCAAGTCATGCTCCGGACAAGTAACAAATCCAGCGACAATCCGACCGACCACAGGGTGCCTTCAAACTTCGTTTATCGGGATAATAACGCGTGCGTTATACATAACATTACACGAAGGCCAGGATCAGTTTAAGATTGTTCAGTAATATTTACCTAAATAAAGTTTGAACTACGTCGTCTCAATCAAATAAAGGAATAGTCTATAACAGGAATATGGGTGACCCTAGGTGTGTCTATGCGTAACCCTTAGTTATCATCGTTGCCTGGGTATTGTATGGTTAACAATCACAACATCTTTGATAGCTAGTTTCTACTAAACATAGACTAGTTCAAAATTAAAAGTGCAATAACGAGACGAAATTGATTGATATGTAAAAGATAATTACTGGACCAGGCCACATGAAAACCGATTTTAAGAAAATTCCGAACAGGAAATACATATATCGAACTAGGCAATACCAATCTGTGCGAAATGTGTTAACTCTTTTCCACTTGCAGACGTATTTTGACTCATCTGCAGCAGACGACTTTTGAAAACACTCAATATGAGCAATACCACGTTTTGACACAATTATTTCAACTCAGTTCTCTATCATACATTTTTTTATTGAGATTATTTTTCTATTTTCCCTCAGACTTTTTTAAAGTCGTCTGCTGCAGAATTTTTGTTTATGGGAAAAGCTGTTTATAAATTGATAACATGTTTCATCCGCACGACATCATTATTAATTATTTATTCGGTACCAGTATATTTCTCAATGTTTTGACTAAATCGTAATAACAGAAATGTCGAGTTGGGGTCTGATCTGATATTTCCATATTTCATACGTCTTATGAGTCTTACTGTACTCTTCGTTCATCCTATATTGTCAGCATTATGTTCTATAGACCTTAGCGTGTAGTAAACACTCATAGCGTTCATTGTCAGCATTATGTTGTATAGACCTTAGGGTGTAGTAAACACGCATAGCCTTCATTGTCAGCATTATGTTCTATAGACCTTAGCGTGTAGTAAACACTCATAGCGTGCATTATCAGCATTATGTTCTATAGACCTTAGCGTGTAGTAAACACTCATAACGTTCATTGTCAGCATTATGTTCTATAGACCTTAGCGTGTAGTAAACACTTATATTGTTCATTGTCAGCATTATGTTCTATAGATCTTAGCGTGTAGTAAACACTCATAGCGTCCCTTGTCAGCATTATGTTCTATAGACCTTAGCGTGTAGTAAACACTTATATTGTTCATTGTCAGCATTATGTTCTATAGACCTTAGCGTGTAGTAAACACTCATAGCGTTCATTGTCAGTATTATGTTTTATTGACCTTAGCGTGTAGTAAACACTCATAGCGTTCATTGTCAGCATTATTTTATATAGACCTTAGCGTGTAGTAAACACTCATAGCGTCCCATGTCAGCATTATGTTCTATAGACCTTAGCGTGTAATAAACACTCATAGCGTTTATTGTCAGCATTGTGTTCTATAGACCTTAGCGTGTAATAAACACTCATAGCGTTCATTGTCAGTATAAAGTTTTATAGACCTTAGCGTGTCGAAAACACTCATAGCATTCATTGTCAGCATTATGTTCTATAGACCTTAGCGTGTAGTAAACACTTATAGCGTTCATTGTCAGCATTATGTTATATAGACCTTAGCGTGTAGTAAACAATCATAGTTTATCGTTCATTGTCAGCTCTATGTTGTATAGACATTTGCATATAGTAAACACTTCTCCTTCAGCCTTTATTGACACTCATCTTTCAGCCTTCTTTGTCTGCATTATGTGATATAGACATGTGCGTGTAGTGAACACTCTACTTCCAGCCTTCATTGTCAGCATTATGTGATATAGACATGTGCGTGTAGTAAACACTCTACTTCCAGCCTTCATTGTCAGCATTATGTGATATAGACATGTGCGTGTAGTAAACACTCTACTTCCAGCCTTCATTGTCACCATTATGTGATATAGACATGTGCGTGTAATAAACACTCTACTTCCAGGCTTCATTGTCAGCATTATGTGGTATAGACTTTTGAGTGCAGTAAACACTCTTCTTTCATCCTTCATAGTCAGCATTATGTGATATAGACGTTTGCGTGCAGTAAACACTCTACTTCCAGCCTTCATTGTCAGCATTATGTTATATAGACATGTGCGTGTAGTAAACACTCTACTTCCAACCTTCATTGTCGAGTTATGTGAAATAGACATGTGCGTGTAGTACACACTCATATATCAGCCTTTATTGTCAGCATTATGTGATATAGACATTTGCGTGTAGTATACACTCATATAACAGCCTTTATTGTCAGCATTATGTGATAAAGACATGTGCGTGTAGTAAACACTCTACTTCCAGCTTTCATTGTCAGCATGATGTGATATAGACGTTTGCGTGAAGTAAACACTCTACTTTCAGTCTTCTTTGTCTGCATTATTTTATATAGACATTTGCGTGTAGTAAACCCTCTTCTTTCAGCCTTCGTTGTCTGCATTATTTTATATAGACATTTGCGTGTATTACACACTCTACTTTCAGCCTTCATTGTCAACATTATGTTATATAGACATTTGCGTGTAGTAAACACTTTACGTTCAGCCTTTATTGTCAGCATTATGTGATATAGACATTTGCGTGTAGTACACACTCATATATCAGCTTTCATGGTCAGCATTGTCATATATACATTTACGTGTTGTAAACACTCTTTCATCAGCCTTCATTTCTAGCATTATTTTATACAGACAGTTGCGTGTAGTTAACATCCTTCAACCCGCAGTGTCAGCATTGTATTATATAGACATTTGCGTGTAGTTCACACTCATGCTTCAGCCTTCATTGTCAGCATTATGTTATATAGACATTTGCGTGTAACAAACACTCATATATCAGCCTTCAGTGTCAGCATTTATGTTATATAGACATTTCCTTGTAGTAAAGACTATTCTTTGAGCCTTCATTGTCAGCATTAAAGGTATGGTATATATACATGTGCGTGTAGTACACACTCATATATCAGCCTTCATTGTCAGCATTATGCGATATAGACATTTGGTTGTTGTACACACTCATATATCAGCCTTCATTGTTATGTAGACGTTTGCGTGTAGTGAACACTCTTCTCCAGCCTTTATCGTCAGGATTATGTGATATAGACATTTGCGTGTAGTAAACACTCTTCTTTGAGATTTAATTGTCAGCATTATGTTATATAGACATTTGCGTGACGTAAACACTCTTCTTTCAGCCTTCATTCTCAGCATTAAATGATATAGATATAAATGCATCTTCTGACAACAAATAGAAGTTTAGCCCATGTGTTGTACGTCATTGCAACTTTAAATCATGTCAACCCAGAGAGACATAAAAAGTTCAAGTCGTCAGACGTGCCTTACATGTTTCACCAATCGTTGATTGATCGGGTAGTCACACGTTCGTACAATTTGGCTGTCGTTCATGAATTGTACCAAAAATACCAAAAATACTGGTGAGAGACATGGTGCGGTTATAAACTGGTGAACTAAATATTACTGGTGTGCTTGTGGGAGGATACTGATAGAGAGACAAGTTCAATTAAAATGGTTGCGGTTATAAACAATAACTGGTGCACACTTGAGAACATACTGGCAGAGAGACATGTTCAATTAAATGGTTGCGGTTATAAACAATTACTGGTGTGCATGTGGGAGGATACTGATAGAGAGACAAGTTCAATTAAATTGGTACGGTTTTAAACAATAACTGGTGCACACTTGAGAACATACTGGCAGAGAGACATGTTCAATTAAATGGTTGCGGTTATAAACAATTACTGGTGTGCATGTGGGAGGATACTGATAGAGAGACAAGTTCAATTAAATTGGTACGGTTATAAACAATAACTGGTGCACACTTGAGAACATACTGGCAGAGAGACATGTTCAATTAAATGGTTGCGGTTATAAACAATTACTGGTGCACACGTGAGAACATACTGGTGAGAGACATGTTCAGTTAAATGGGTGCGGTTATAAACAATAACTGGTGCACACTTGAGAACATACTGATAGAGAGACATGTTCAATTAAATTGGTTCGGTTATAAACAATAACTGGTGCACACTTGAGAAAATACTGGTAGAGAGACATGTTCAATTAAATGGTTGCGGTTATAAACAATTACTGGTGTACACGTGGGAACATACTGGTAGAGGGACATGTTCAATTAAATGGTTGCGGCTATAAACAATAACTGGTGTACACGTGGGAACATACTGGCAGATAGACATGTTCAATTAAATGGTAGCGGTTATAAACAATAACTGGTGTACACGTGAGAACATACTGGCAGATAGACATGTTCAATTAAATGGTTGCGGTTATAAACAATAACTGGTGTACACGTGGGAACATACTGGCAGAGAGACATGTTCAATTAAATGGTTGCGGTTATAAACAATAACTGGTGTACACATAGGAACATACTGGTAGAGAGACATTTTCAATTAAATGGTTGCGGTTATAAACAATAACTGGTGTACACATAGGAACATACTGATAGAGAGACATGTTCAATTAAATGGTTGCGGTTATAAACAATAACTGGTGTACACGTGGGAACATACTGGTAGAGAGACATGTTCAATTAAATGGGTGCGGTTATAAACAATTACTGGTGTACACGTGAGAACATACTGGCAGAGAGACATGTTCAATTAAATGGTTGCGGTTATAAACAATAACTGGTGTACACATAGCCACATACTGGTAGATAGACATTTTCAATTAAATGCTTGCGGTTATAAACAATAACTGGTGTACACATAGGAACATACTGATAGAGAGACATGTTCAATTAAATGGTTGCGGTTATAAACAATAACTGGTGAACACGTGGGAACATACTGGTAGAGAGACATGTTCAATTAAATGGGTGCGGTTATAAACAATTACTGGTGTACACGTGAGAACATACTGGTAGAGAGACATGTTCAATTAAATGGTTGCGGTTATAAACAATAACTGGTGTACACATAGGATCATACTGGTAGAGAGACATTTCCAATTAAATGGGTGCGGTTATAAACAAGTACTGGTGTACACATAGGAACATACTGGCAGAGAGACATTTTCAATTAAATGGTTGCGGTTATAAACAATAACTGGTGTACACATAGGAACATACTGATAGAGAATAGAATAGAATAGAATAGAATAATTTTATTTTTCCAATCATGGGCCATCACTGGCATACAAATTATAAAATAATAATATATATTATAATGTAATATTATTATCATTAAACACAAGATTGATTTTGATTAAGTAACTATATACAAACAAAACAAAATGACTAGAACTATTTAAAACACTAACTGATACATAAACAAATATTCAGAACTGTTGACCCAAAAAGGGGATACAGACTGTTTTAGATTGACAGTTTGAAGGATAAACACAGTAACAAAACACAACAACTTGTGACTGCATTACTTATTACAAGCTTTTTAAAATATTAGATCTAAGACTATAACATTTTAAAATATATTCACAAAGCGCAACTATAACGTTTTTATCTTCATTTATAAACATCCATATACATTTATTATGTTAAAATGAATTGAGAATTGCGACATTGTTTTAAAGAGTTCATTTCTTTCACTAGCAAAAGATGGACATTCTGTGACAAAATGTTTTTCGTCTTCTATTGATCCTGACTTGCAAAGTTTACATGTCCTTAAGTTAAGGTCTACCTTTTTATTGCGGCCCATTTCTATTTTTAATTTATGTGAACTTATTCTGAAATTTGAGAAACATTTTCTGATATTTTTGTCTTTTATAACATTTAAATAAGGTTCTCTACAGAGTCTATTTTTAAATAAAGCGTACGTACGTACGTAATTTGCCTACATTATTAAACCCACAATTATTTATAGTTGTTGACCATTCTTGTTTGTATTTCTCAACAAGTTTTTGTTTTACAATTTTTTCTAACTTAGAGCTTTGTAAACAAGAAATAGGTAAATAGAGAATATTATGTCCCTGACGTAAGATATGAACTTTATCTGACGAGGTTGGGAGAATTGATAATCGGCGAGCCTTTGGCGAGACAATTATCCTTTCTCACAGCCGAGTCTGATAAAGTTCATATCGAAAGTCAGGGACGTAATATTCTATTTATCTTGCATGTAAAATTATGTTTTCAGGTAAATCTACATTCATTTTAACTAGTTTTAATAAATAACATACAAAATTACAAAAGCCATTCATGAATGACCTCACCTTCAATAGAATGACGTCACGCGCGTGCATAAATCCTCGCCGAATTACATTGTGTACACACGACAAAGAGTTCCGACTTCAACTCCATATTTCTCGATTATTACTACTTAATTTGTATATCTGGTCTGACATAATACCTTAAAATGGCAATATTAACTCGAACATATTCTTAGTAGAAGTGTAAGTATTGCGGATTGGCCGTCGCTTCAGTACACAAGATAGGTCAAATGTATGTCAACCGCCGTGTTTTGAAAATGAATAGTTGTGTTGGATCTGAAAGTCAATGTATAAAGTTAGTTCAGGCTACGGAAGTTCAAGTAACACTCAAAGTTTAAATACAGATGACTATATTCAAGACCAGTGTGAGGCCTAGGCTTAGTCGTCGTTTAGATTGGAGACATTCATTTTTGGAAAAGGATACCGTCACTGTTGTGGGAAGTCACGTTACGAAACTTTTAGTTTTAAGAATGATCATTTAAACACTAGCTGTACGTAAATGATAAAGTTATTTAACAAGAAGAAACATTTTCTGGATATCTCTAACGCATAGGGCCTAATGCTTTTCTGTCGGAACTGCTGTATGAAAGAGGAATCCATGGGTAGATGAGGCTGTTCGAAAACCCTTTCTCGTGGTAGAACACAGACTGACGATAGAAATTAAACATTTGTCGTTTAACGTGGATTCATTTAAGTGTATTAAAATTACTTGTGGAAACATAGATAGGACATTACTCGCTTCAGATTGTATTTAAACAAGGTTACCTATGAACTGATCACGTGAGAATAAACAGGTCTATGTATGCTACATTTTCAACTAAGAAAGTTCATCAAGTAGACTGAACATGCAGATCATTCCGTGTGATTTATATAACGATATTCTTTTCGATTTGTATTTGCATTGTACAATTTGTTGAAATGTAATTAAAACAATAATAACTTTATTTCTGATTGTTATTTTATGTTTGTTCATTGCTTTAACTGCTATACTATCAACATCATTGAGCCGTTCCATGATAAAAACCAACATTATGGATTCTGCGTAATGTATCGAACCAGATCAGCCTGCGCAGGCTAATCCGGTCCGACACATTCCGTCTCAGGGGGATAGAGGTATTGAGCAATGATTCCTTAAACAGAAAATCCACATGAGGCGAAACGTGTCTGTTCGGGTTAGCCTGCACGGCACGCTGAGGCTGATCCGGTTCGATAGTTTTCTGGTGGAACGGCTCATTTATATTTCAGAAAAAGTAGTTCCAGCGATTACGTCATTTCTAAAAATAAGTAGACTGATAAAGATAAAAGTTTATCATACCAGTAGACAGTGTTATACGTCACGTAATCTGCTCATTGCATGATAAATTAAGATATTCTAACAGAAAGTATGTACTAAAGGTCCAACTTTTCTTGCTAATACTGTGCAAGTTATTACTTTCTTTAAATGCATTCTTTAACAGTGTGCTTACATGATCTGAATTTAAGCGTTTGAAATATTTTACCGAATTACAAAGAACATCAATATAAATTGGGTATTTTCCTAGTTCACCCATAACAGCTGAATTTGTTGCTTTTTTATGAACGCGTAGCACATATTTCAAAAAATTGACATGTAGTTTTTCATATGGTTTATCACTCAAAGACTTAGACATGTTATAAGTACCCTTTTTAAAACTACTTGTTGTTGTATCAATACTACCCCAAATTTCACTGCTATATAATAAAACTGGTTTTACAGTATGGTCAAATAAATGTAACATAGTGTCAACGTTTTGATGTAAATCTCCAAAGCTTTTTTGAAGTTTAAAATTGGCTTTAAGTGCTCTCTTATATAGATCATATACACAGTGGGACAAAGTACCTGTAGATGAAAATAATATACCAAGATATTTGTAAGAAGAGACATGTACTATCTCATTATTTTTAAAGAAGAATGTTGTACTAGACTGTCTACCAGATTTACTAAAGGTCATAATATTAGTTTTCTTTAGATTGACTGTTAAACCATATTTGTCACAATAGGTTTCTAGTTTATTCAAACACTTTTTTAAACCCCTTTCAGTGGTTAAAAGTAACAGTAAATCATCTGCATACATTAGACAACTTAAAGGCATATCATTAAGCAAAACTTGGTCATCAGTAGAATCAAAACATTGAGGTAAATCTTTTATATATGACTTGAATAGGTTGGTGCTTAGATTATCTCCTTGCCTTAAACCAATTTCTTGAATAACTTTGTCACTTAGTTTATCTTCTACTTTAACATGAATACAGTTTGCTTCATACATTGTTTTTAAAGTATTATAGAAGGGTCCACATATACCTATCTGGGTCAATTTGTAAAACATGACAGAATGAATAATAGAATCAAACGCCTTAGCAAAATCAACAAAGCATGCATACAACTTAGAGTTTTTACTTTGACATTTTTCTATTAGAGTTCTCAAAACAAACATGTGATCAGCTGTTCTTGTTTTAGGTTGAAATCCTATTTGTGATTGATCAATAGTATTATTTATATCAAAAAAAGTTTGTAATCTATTGTTTAATACACTGTTAAAAACTTTCGATAGACATGGCATAATGGAAATCCCTCTATAGTTTGATGGTTTGGTTGGATTATCACCCTTATAAATTGGTTTAATATATCCTATTTTCCAATCAGTTGGATATGTACCACTAGAAAGAATTGTGTTTAATAACTTGACAATACATGGCACTAAATAAGTTTGGCCAGTTTTAAGCATCTCATTTTTTAATATCGTCTAGCCCAGATGATTTTTTATTCTTTAATTTTGAAATAGCTTTCATAACTTCTTTATCTGTTATTTTGAAATCTTGTTGAGTAAATGTTTTATTTTTTTCTGCCTCTAAAAGAAGTTTGTCATAATGTTTATTTTGTGCCTTAAACTCATTTTTAACACTAAATAATTCGGAAAAATGGGATATGCAATTATCAGACGAGACTTTTATACTTGGATCAGAAGTATCTGCATCTTCTTCTTTTAACTCTTTTACAAGTTTCCAGTATTCACTTGGATCATTATTGTATAAATTATCAATTTTATTGATAATGCATGTTTTAAATTCTCTTCTTTTATTTTTACAAAAACGAGAATAGTTTTTTCTGAACTTAAAAAGGGAACCTCTTATATTAGGATCATTTGGAAACTTCGAGTACAGATTATTTCTTCTGATCAATTCTTTTCTCATGACATAAACGTCATTGTCAAACCACTTTTTCTTTGGTTGTTTTTTCTTAAAACGCACCTTTGTTTTCTTTTTTAATGACTGATTACAAGCTGTAAAAATAATGTCATTAAATTTATTCAGAGCTTCATTAACATCATTTGAAAAATTATCGTTTTTAAAACAATCTATTTTTTGTAAAATATCACTAGACGAAAAAGCTTCCATAAATTTAAAAGATGAATCTTCATTCCAGACATAAGATTGCGGCATGTCAGAGAGTAAATATGTTTTGTTTTCTTCTGCATTAACAAAATTTGCATATAACTTTACTGTTAAATTAGCATGGTCACTTAACAGTGGGATATGGTTGTGAACTTTAAAATAAAGAACACTTTCGTACAAACATTCAGAAACAATACAATAATCTACTACACTATTACCATTGAAACAAACAATTAATGTATATACCTTTGGTCATTCAAGTTATATTAAACAATGATTACTAAAATATCCATTTCTATGAGAAATGAATACAGCTCAAAGAATATAACAAATATCCAAAAAATATACAAGGGAGGCAACTCCTCCATCAAAAAGAGTGGTACACTAACAGAATAACTGTTTTATTATTTTTTATTTTTTATTTGGAATAAATTTTAACCATTACTTTTTTAAACAAGAATCATGGCAGGCAAGCCATAGCAACTATTTAAAATGAAAGCTTATATCTATTTTTATGAAAAAGGCAAGTACAATAATTTATTATAATTATTGTAATGCTTATACTACATCATAACTGTACATTATGATAAATAACTAAGGTACAAGATTTTGAAAAATACATTTTCAAAATAGCACACAAAGTTAATGGTTTTATAAGATGTTGCACAAATACCAATTATAATTACAACATTCTATTTTAGATGAAAAATAAAATATTATTTTCCATTAGAATGTTTATACAGGGTTTCTCTATTCTAAGTTGTTTTGACCCAGTTATTAAAACTATTTCATAGTCTATAAAGGGAGATAACCCCTTCATCAAAAAAGAACAGTACAAAAACAGAATGACTGATCTTGTTGTCTAACTTATTAAATACTGCTCAGCTTTGAAATAGTAATTAGTTGTTAAAGTTAAACATCAACCCCTTCCCTCATATAGACGCTTTGAAAGTTTCAGACAGCCCTTCGAAAACACAGTGACAAAAGAAGAAATTGCACAAAACGTGCAATCTCTCCTTTTGCCACAATGTCCTCCACTTTCCGTCACAGGCCATCCACTCATCTATAGAGACCCTCCATTTTTCGACAAAATATGTTCAAAGTCGTCTGCTGCAGAAATGTTGTATGAGGGAAAGGGCAAATAAGGAATAACAATTTAACAATTTAAATTTAAAACAAGCATAATCACAACTCATCAACAATACGGTTTTAAGTTATATAAAATTTAGAATTCTAAAGATATTTGAGTTAACCCTTTCCCTCATAGACGCTTTCTGATGTTTCTGCAGAAGACAGCCTTTTGAAAACATAGTGACAAAAGAAGAAATTGCACAAAACATGCAACCTCTCCCTCTGCCACAATGCTCTCCATTTTCTCTGTCATAAGCTATCCATTCAATTATGGAGACTCTCTAAAAAAGCATTCAAAGTCGTCCGCTGCAGAATTGTTGTATGAGGGAAAGGGTTAATACTGTTATTTGCTTGCTTGTAGAAATTTATGGGATTACGTGATCATTGATAAGATAGTATTGCTGATAGAAAACAAGTGTTGATCACATAAATAAGCAAGTACTTATGTTGTTATTTCATTTTTTTTTTAAAAGTTTATATTAGACAGAGAACATCTCATATAGTTCTTCCTTGATGTTTTGGGCCAACAAGTTGGTCCCCCATTTGGAGAGGTGTTTCCCGTCTTTGTTGAGGATGCCTTCAAGGGGTTGGCTTCTGTATGTGAGGTTGGAATTGTCACTGCATGTGACATTTTTGTTATGTGAGAAGTGATTCAATATGGACGCACTCAACTTCCTTGCCTTATCGTTGACTAATCTATTCGCCCTTGGTAATGGTAAGGATAAAATTATATTTGTGTCATGACCAAATTTAGTTTGAGTCTCTTTAACAAGCATATCAAGCTTTTTAACTGGAGTAGTGTTTTCAGAAGAGTCTACATCATTACATGTGACCTGATAAACAACCACATCTGGTTTATCTATGTCACACTTCACTATGTATTATGTTGCATCTTTAACCGTGTATTTTATTTCTTTATGCACGTCTTTCCCTCTACCCGCAATAAATTTCGGATTTAAGAATTTACAGTTTGAAGTCCCAACAAGTAGTACATTTTTTCTCTTGGGTTGGTAGATATTTTGTTGTGATGTGTTCATATGTTGGGTATTTGTTGTTTTGTTCGAAACATAGTCTCTTTGTGGGCTATTATAACAGTTTGATGTAATGTTGTCATTACTGGGTGATGTATTTTTCTTCACATTGGTTTTGTCCTTGTTTGACACTTCATCATTACTGGTGGAAGTATGTTCCTTGTTGGGTGTATTTTCATAACTGAATGATGTAGGTTGCTTCACACCTATATGATTATCTTGTAGATTTTCTTTTATCTGTCTAGGGCTCTCTTTTATCAATATGAAGTCCCCTGCATTTGATGACTCATTTGAGTAACAAGCATGTAGTTTCAACTGTAGAGCTTCTTCTTCCAATTTACCTATTTTTTTCCTTTTATCACTGAGATCCTTTTCATATTCAAATTCTTCACATTTAAGTTTGAATCTTTTTTGTAAGCAGTCTAGTTCCTTTATGTAGGTGTCAGTACATGATTGTGAGGCTTCTAACCGTTTTTTAACAATTTCAACTTCTGTTTTCCCACTTGACTTGCATATTTCATGCTGTAGACTTAACTGATGGAATCTACTCTGACAGTCTTCATTCATGCATTTATCTGACTTTTTGCTCGATTTTTTAGGCGTGTCAATTCTTTCTTTCAAACATTTATTTTGCGTGATTAATTGTTCATGATCATGCAATGTTTTGTTAATATCACCAAGCTGGTCCAGAATTTTGCTTATTTCAGTTTCTAAGTTTACCCATTCGTTAGTTTGAGTGATTAACATATCATGGCTGTGTAATGTTTTATTTATGTCACTTAGTTGATCTAAAACTTTGACTATGCCAGCTTCAAAGATTTCGCCTTCTTTTCCCCTTTGATCATTTGGAAGCTCTCTTTGAGTTTTTGTAGTTGTGGGTTTTATCTCCAGTGTTCCCTGTTGTTGTTTCCATTTATCTGGGACATCTGCACAGTTCTCACATGTATATTTTCTTGTGGTTGTTTTGAAAATATATATTTGGTATACTGGTAACTGAGTGCAAATATAATGGCACCACGAGTTGCACGAAGTGCACTGGATAGCATTGTTTTCTACATGCTCATTGCAGAAAGTACAAATTTTGATTATTGGTTTCTTTTTTGCATTGAATTTGTTCTCCATATTGAGTGTAGAAACATCCAAATCAAATGAATCCTTGTTGGCATTAATCAAAAAATTGCCACAATTTGTATTTTGAGTGTAACTAGTTTCAATGGGTTGTAAAACAGACTCAGTAATATTTAGGTTGGATGAAGATGTATTGTCACTCTCGCACTGAACTGTTTTCAGTATTGTTTCTTCTGTTTCGAAGGGGTCAATTGTACTGGATAATTCACTATTTATATGATTTATAGATGGTTCTGGTGAATTTCTTTCATTATATATATTTGTGTTCCTTGTGTGACTGCATTCATGCTCATAATCTCTTAATTTGTTACTAACATTAGAGTCAATGAATACTGGTATTTCACAGCAGAAGGTGTATGTTTCATTGGCAATAAGAAAATGAACGGCCTCATTAATATCAGTAAAGCCTTTAAAAACTGCATTTGGGAATTTGTTGATACTTTCTTCACAAAGACTCCACTCTTTATATATACCCAATGTCCTTCCTTTGGCAACGGAGTAAAAGTTCTTAGTTTGTGGCATTGTTATTGTTAATCTAATGGTGTGAATCAACTCTGGGACGAAGACAGCGTTCGTTATTCGGGGTTCGTTGTTCGGTGTCAAATATCTCACTGAATACTTGTATGACTATATTTTTCTATCATAATTGGTATAGTTTTATTGTAACTTACTGAATTAACTGTTTATCTATCATAATGTATTGTATCTTTGTTGTTAAAAGACTAAAATTTACTTTATTTTTTCACTGGGAAATCTTTTCCGCCATTGTTGTTGTTCAAGGGAAATAACTAGAGAGACATGTTCAATTAAATGGTTGCGGTTATAAACAATAACTGGTGTACACGTGGGAACATACTGGTAGAGATACATGTTCAATTAAATGGGTGCGGTTATAAACAATTACTGGTGTACACATAGGAACATACTGGCAGAGAGACATGTTCAATTAAATGGGTGGGGCTATAAACAATTACTGGTGTACACATAGGAACATACTGGCAGAGAGTCATGTTCAATTAAATGGGTGCGGTTATAAACAATTACTGGTGTACACATAGGAACATACTGGTAGAGAGACATTTCCAATTAAATGGGTGCGGTTATAAACAATTACTGGTGTACACATAGGAACATACTGGCAGAGAGACATGTTCAATTAAATGGGTGGGGCTATAAACAATAACTGGTGTACACATAGGAACATACTGATAGAGAGACGAGTTCAATTAAATGGGTGCGGTTATAAACAATAACTGGTGTACACGTGAGAACATACTGGTAGAGAGACATGTTCAATTAAATGGGTGGGGTTATAAACAATTACTGGTGTACACGTGAGAACATACTGGTAGAGAGTCATGTTCAATTAAATGGGTGCGGTTATAAACAATTACTGGTGTACACATAGGAACATGCTGGCAGAGAGTCATGTTCAATTAAATGGGTGCGGTTATAAACAATTACTGGTGTACACATAGGAACATACTGGTAGAGAGACATTTCCAATTAAATGGGTGCGGTTATAAACAATTACTGGTATACACATAGGAACATACTGGCAGAGAGACATGTTCAATTAAATGGGTGGTGCTATAAACAATTACTGGTGTACACATAGGAACATACTGGCAGAGAGACATGTTCAATTAAATGGTTGCGGTTATAAACAATTACTGGTGTACACATAGGAACATACTGGTAGAGAGACATGTTCAATTAAATGGGTGGGGCTATAAACAATAACTGGTGTACACGTGAGAACATACTGGTAGAGAGTCATGTTCAATTCAATGGGTGCGGTTATAAACAATTACTGGTGTACACATAGGAACATACTGGTAGAGAGACATGTTCAATTAAATGGGTGGGGCTATAAACAATAACTGGTGTACACGTGAGAACATACTGGTAGAGAGACATGTTCACTTAAATGGGTGCGGCTATAAACAATAACTGGTGTACACGTGAGAACATACTGGTAGAGAGACATGTTCACTTAAATGGGTGCGGCTATAAACAATAACTGGTGTACACATAGGAACATACTGATAGAGAGACATGTTCAATTAAATGGGTGCGGTTATAAACAATAACTGGTGTACACGTGAGAACATACTGGTAGAGAGACATGTTCAATTAAATGGGTGGGGTTATAAACAATAACTGGTGTACACGTGAGAACATACTGGTAGAGAGACATGTTCACTTAAGTGGGTGGGGCTATAAACAATAACTGGTGTACACGTGGGAACATACTGGTAGAGAGACATTTTCAATTAAATGGGTGCGGTTATAAACAAGAACTGGTGTACACATAGGAACATACTGGTAGAGAGACATTTTCTATTAAATGGGTGAGGTTATAACAATTACTGGTGTACACATAGGAACATTCTGGTAGAGAGACATGTTCAATTAAATGGGTGAGGTTATAAACAATAACTGGTGTACACGTGGGAACATACTGGTAGAGAGACATGTTCAATTAAATGGGTGGGGTTATAAACAATAACTGGTGTACACGTGAGAACATACTGGTAGAGAGTCATGTTCAATTAAATGGGTGCGGTTATAACAATTACTGGTGTACACATAGGAACATACTGGTAGAGATACATGTTCAATTAAATGGGTGGGGCTATAAACAATAACTAGTGTACACGTGAGAACATACTGGTAGAGAGACATGTTCAATTAAATGGGTGGGGCTATAAACAATAACTGGTGTACACGTGGGAACATACTGGTAGAGAGACATGTTCAATTAAATGGGTGGGGTTATAAACAATTACTGGTGTACACGTGAGAACATACTGGTAGAGAGTCATGTTCAATTAAATGGGTGCGGTTATAAACAATTACTGGTGTACACATAGGAACATACTGGTAGAGAGACATTTTCAATTAAATGGGTGAGGTTATAACAATTACTGGTGTACACATAGGAACATTCTGGTAGAGAGACATGTTCAATTAAATGGGTGCGATTATAAACAATAACTGGTGTACACGTGGGAACATACTGGTAGAGAGACATGTTCAATTAAATGGGTGCGGTTATAAACAATTACTGGTGTACACATAGGAACATACTGGTAGAGAGACATGTTCAATTAAATGGGTGCGGTTATAAACAATAACTGGTGTACACGTGGGAACATACTGGTAGAGAGACATGTTCAATTAAATGGGTGCGGTTATAAACAATTACTGGTGTACACATAGGAACATACTGGTAGAGAGACATGTTCAATTAAATGGGTGCGGTTATAAACAATAACTGGTGTACACGTGGGAACATACTGGTTGAGAGACATGTTCAATTAAATGGGTGCGGTTATAAACAATTACTGGTGTACACGTGAGAACATACTGGTAGAGAGACATGTTCAATTAAAGGGTGGGGTTATAAACAATTACTGGTGTACACGTGAGAACATACTGGTAGAGAGACATGTTCAATTAAATGGGTGCGGTTATAAACAATAACTGGTGTACACATAGGATCATACTGGTAGAGAGACATGTTCAATTAAATGGGTGTGGGGCTATAAACAATAACTGGTGTACACATAGGATCATACTGGTAGAGAGAGACATGTTCAATTAAATGGGTGCGGTTTATAAACAATTACTGGTGTACACGTGAGAACATACTGGTAGAGAGACATGTTCAATTAAATGGGTGCGGTTATAAACAATTACTGGTGTACACGTGAAGAACATACTGGTAGAGAGACATGTTCAATTAAATGGGTGGGTTATAAACAAGTACTGGTGTACACATAGGAACATACTGGCAGAGAGTCATGTTCAATTAAATGGGTGGGGCTATAAACAATAACTGGTGTACACGTGAGAACATACTGGTAGAGGGACATGTTCAATTAAATGGGTGCGGTTATAAACAATTACTGGTGTACACGGTGGAACAAACATGTAGTCAGACAACATTCGACACGAAAGTGGTAAAAAAGGGAGTTATTATTCCCGAGGTATATGTTCGTAAGTTGACGAGTTCTATCTCCGGTAATTGCCGAGTTTTATCATCCTGTTAAAGTCGATGTCTATCGCCGTAAATTCACAATACACCAAATAAATTCCTTCTTTGTTTCCATGTAAATCGACAGTTTCCAGCCCTTAATTGTCACACTTTATAAGCGTTACGCATGTAGAAGTCCACATATCATTGAAAAGACCTCTAAGCTCTACAATAATTCAAAGAAAATGGGGGGTCATGCATTATGTTGGAAGTGCTTCCCAACGGAGTTCTAATTTATATCTAAAATGCTGTGTCAATATTTAAAAAATATTGATTTAAACTCATAAAACAGTGT